>JAUCMU010000097.1:4030973-4057980 GCA_032275025.1 Enteromius treurensis | reverse complement strand
AATCTACAAAGAATGAGTGATTAACATTCATTTTTTTCAACAACACCTCAGCAGTACAGTCTCTTGTTGTGTTCGCGCCATTTTACTGATGACTGCTTTTCCAATCTTGGAGTACAACACGATATTCACCAAACGCTTGGTCTTAAAAGACAGATCAGTGACAGTTTATTTGGACCGGCTTGTTCCTCTGAACTTTTACCTGTAAGTAAGATTAATAACCTTGCACATGTCCTGGGCACCAGCTAACTTAACTATAAAATGGCATAATAGGGGCACTTTAAGATATTAAGTAAAGATCCTGTTAAATTAAGATATTTTGTAAATTTCCTTCTGTAAATAAATTAAAAGCTTAATTTTTGATTAGTAATATGCATTGCTAAGAACTTCATTAGGACAACTTCAAAGGTGACTTTCTCAAAATTTTGATTTATGCACCCTCAGATTCCAGATATTCAAACAGTTATATCTCGACAAAATATTGTCCTATCCTAGCAAATCATAAATCAATGGAAAGCGTATTTATACAGGTTTACACTTATGGTTTTGTGGACCAGGGTCACAACAGCGCTAACATTTGCCGAAGTGAAGAAACCCCCGCCAACATGAACATTTTAAAACTACTTTTTCAAGTCTAAACTATCTGGGCTATGCCATCCACATTAATTTCACTGCACTCTAACTGCATATAAACAGCTGTCACTTTTGCTTTTATATTTTCCATCTAGGGAGAACATCTAAGACAACAACTGATAGTAAAAATGAACCACTACGGTGACCACAAAGTCTCCTGAGCTTTGAGAGAGCAACGGTTGAGCAATAAAACTGTCCTCTGAGTGTGTATGCATACATTAGTGCTAATGTAATCCTGGAGGGTCAAGTGCCGCGTGTTTTTCTAGGTGAGAACTCGACAGCATTTCTCAAGAGGTAATGCTAGTTTAATGAGAATTCCTTCAATTTCTCTCTGCAGACAGGCTGTAAGACCCTGGGTGTAATCTCTGTCCCCATGGATTCCTCCTTATCCCAGAGCCTGCAGAGAGGGACACAGCTTCTACAGCCCACTCTTGATATGACCACCGTAATGAAGAGCAGAATTGGGGCTGAATGAGAGAGAGATGGAAGGATAGAGCTGGAGAAGATAGAAAAGTCGGTGAAGGGCAATTGATTCTTTGTAAGAGCCTGGCTGGATCTGTATGTGTGTGTGGGTCTTAGGAGGGATTCAGCTGAAATGGTAGAGCAAATATTACTGGATCGACTAACTTCTCAGAGCAAAACATCTCTGACCTTGCCAATTAAGTGCTAAACCATTGCAATCAAAAGGTAACAGGTACATAAGGAACAGAATGCAGGCTGGTTTAAGTCACCGTAGGTTAACATAGCATTTTATGAACTACCATGTTTTGTCAACTTAATATTTGTACTTCCTTCTTAAATAGCCAGAAGCTTAAACAGCTTAAACAACCTTCCTTAAAGGCTTTTCTCAATACACTTAACACTGGGTTCACATCTTTTTTAAACTCTGATGAAGGCCACTGTTAACCTTGGCTTAAGCAACATCCACACTAAAAACAATGTGGAGGACAGAAAAAGATTAGTCAACCAACTTGCCCAGAATGGACACACAGGTTATGGGCGACGTCATTGTGGTCCACCAAGACGCTTCAACCCTGTTGCATCAATTTTCACTCATAAAAATGCAAAAACTTGTACATATTTGGAATACAGTTTTGGTGCTTGACATTTTTCAGCATCCATTAGCAAACATAACTGTGAATTCCAAATGTTTAATATCAATGTTTTTTAAATCCTAAAATGGTCATCCTCTTCTCTCTGGTCGAGAATCTAGCTCAGGGTTCCTCAAATCTAACCCTGGAGGTCCAATGCACTGCAGAGTTTAGCTCTAACCCTGATCAAACACACCTGAGCATGCTAATCAGTGTCTTGAAGATCATTAGAAAAAACACTGGTGGGTGAGTTTTATCAGGGTTGGAGCTAAACGCCGCAGTGCATTGGACCTCCAGGGTAAGATTTGAGAAGCCCTCATCTAGCTGGACTTTCTCACTCTTCAACTGTCTTTTTAATGAACTCAATTTAATTTTGCCAATGCAATAAGCTTGAGACTTTCTTATGAGACTAAAGTCTATAGCAACTCTCACAGCATGCCCACAAGAACAGCATGCCCATTTCTGTTTTCAAAAAAAGTCAATAATACAAGAAATGTATAAAATAATCCGTTCACATCAATTTATTCCATCAACGGTCTAAAGTGACCCACTTTATCTAGCACACTCAGACAAAGTGAGTATTTAACCTTACAAAAAAAAAGCATTCCTTTTAATCCATGTTAAAGGAATAGTTCCCCCCAAAATGAAAACCTGTCATTATTTGCTCACCCTGAAATAGTTCCACATCTGTATGAATGTCTTTGTTCTGCTGAACACAAAGGAAGAACATTTGTGACCAGGCTGTTTTGTGTTACCACTGACTTCCATAGTAGGAAAAAAACAGTCAATGTTCCCCCAGAACTGCTCTGGGTGGAAAGTTTTATTTCACTGTCCAAAACGGTTGGGCTTTAAATCGACATTTAGTGAGCAAATATGCAATACCATCTATTTTCTTTCAAAACCTGAAGGTAACAGAAGCGTTGAAACTTTACCTTCTGCTTTCCAAACTGTTGATCACGTAACATGCAATCCGACAGTTAGGATTCTGAACAAATGTAATATAAAAAAAAAGATACAGCAATAAATGGAAATACAGAAACGAGGTGTGATTTTTGTGATTAATGGTCTTATCTGGGCTTAGGGTGAAGCATCAAATATTTATAGCATTCTGAATCTCTAATTACTCTTATGTACGTCAGACTCTTTCGTGGGTACATCTTTACATCTGTACCCGCTTCCTTTCATAAGATTTCTTTTTACGCTCTCATTCTCTCTCACTGTCCCAGAGTGCAAAGGGGCTCCCAGGGATGCCTAACCTGATGAATATTTAATTTTTGATGACTTAAGAAAATAAATAAGTCATATTCACACATGCCTGGGCCTGTACCGCTGACATTTACAAGCTATTTGGAGAAATACTCCCACTTGTAGTTAAATATAAAAACACGGACACCTAAGTACAAGGAATAAATCTAGTCCGTATTTTAGAGAAAATAAATAATTTTATTCAGTAATATATTCATAATGCTACAAAAGTTCTCATTTTTAAATGTTTCCCTTTCTGTTTAATGAATAACAAAAAGCAACAAGGTATTTCCTAAAAAATACCTCACAACTGAGCACAACTGTCTTCAACAATAATAGATACATATTAAAATCATTTCCGACATGTGAGTAATGGTTACATAATAACATTTAAAAATACTAAATTGGAAAAGCATAATATTTCACCGTTATGTTTTATTACTGTATAATTGGTCAAATAAATGCATCCTTGGTAGGAATAAGACACTTAAAAAAAATACAAATAATAATCACTATTAAAAAAAAAAAAACATCTGTATGGTAGTGTGCACATCATGGTATACATAACACAAGTCCTCAATGTAAAAGAAAAAATGAAATATATCCAGAGGAAAAAAGAATGTTTAGAGCAGGTAGAAGCCAGGAAACAGGAATTTAGACACCCGTCTCAATAATAGGCTTCCTCATTTGATGCAATTAAGCATCACCAGCTGTTAAACTAAAGTGAGCCACTTCCACTTTTCAATAAGAATCCCTCTGCGGCAAAGATAATAGAATCTTATTAGGAGTCAAACTGCATTTGATTCCAGCGCAGTATTGAATTCTGTGCTGTGGGTGTGACATTCGGAGAAGAGGCTGAAAAGGCTTTTTCTGTTATTAGCAATAGATTAGATTTCTATGGGCTTCTCTGTCACTCTGACAGACCTCTGTTCATTTGGGAGTCAGACACAGACTGATGCTCTGCTGCCGCTGGCGCTCTCTCTCTCTCTCTCTCTCTCTCACAGTGATCTTAGTCTCATTTATGGAATAGTCACTCTACATGAGGTCAATCAAGAGTACATGAATTATGCAGTTGTGATGTTCTCATCCGGTAATTAAAACATACCATATATGCATACATGAAGTATATATATTCAGATGAATGAAGCATGTCATTTCACAAATGGTTCTGCTCCGAACTCATGCCACTACTGTATGTTTAGTCCATGTTTATGTTCAGCACAACATGCTGCTAGATAGTGGTAAAATGACGCACTTTAACTGGGTCTGAAATAGCATTTGGTGACTATGTTCTATGGGTAGGATAAATTAAATTCCAACATCATACATCTGCCATGTTGTCACGGTCACATGACCAACCAGCATAGTTGCGTCACATCACTGCCATTTCCCATGGCTTCATGGGATAGTAAAGTGCTGAATACAGTACACCTTCTAGATATTGCATGTCATCCGGATACTTTTTGCCCATTAAATACTAAATTCAAATAGTACATAGTATGGAGGTAGGCATATCTCAACACAGAGTTTAAGGAATTTAGCAGATGGCTGGATGGATGAATGAATGATGCAGGATAAAGCGGAAGCAGACATTCATGGTGAGGGTGACAAAAGGAGAATGAGAAGACCCAGACACAGTCAATAAGAACACTGAATGCCAGACAGAGACAAAACACTGGCTCATTAGCTTCTCAAACAGATTCATCATTTAGACTAAAAGGTACTCGTATAGATTTATTTACCGTAAAACAATCTATACCCATTTCACTAGACTTTCAAAATCACCACTTGCTCAAACATTTTTTATCAGAAATTCCTATCCAAAGTGACTTACAAATGAGAAAAACAAACACAAGAAAATCGTAAGTGCCAACAATATCTGTAATAAGTATGCGAGAATAAGACACACAAAACAGCAACTAGTCAGATTTACACATTCTAGCAGCTTGCTACCTCATGAACACAACCTTTCCCGGGCTGACTGCTATAAACCTCTTCAGCTTGCCTCTCTGGAACCACAGGCAGACTGAAGCTGGCCAGTTTTGTATGCAACATGCATCAAATTATAATTTGTAATCCCAAAACTAAATCAGAAATGACTGAAAGCTTGTGTGCATTATTATATTGTATGCACAAATACTAACATTCTGGCAGATATGTAGAGAATTTTTATTGCCATGCCAGCATCTAAGGCTAAAACTGAATCTGAAAGCTAAAATCTGGTAAAAAGTCTTACAGGACAAGAGTGTTTTTCATTTAAAAAAAAGGTTTCTACTTGCACTAAAACTGGGACAGTGCAATAAAATCCGTTTTCCAGCTGATAATGACAAAATGAAGATAATTTACATGGTGGATAATGGATAAATAGCCTAGATGCTCAGTATTACTTTGTCTGAATGAGTTAAAAAAAATAAAATCCTAAAACTAAAATTAAAATTAATAATTTTAAAATGATCCTAAACTATAATATATATTATATAAACTATTATAAATATTATAAGATTTATTTCAATAAATCTTATTGATAAAGATACATATTGTTATCTAAATAGAAAATAGGGGGGGGAAAATAATGCACAAATATTTGATATTTAATATCAGCTGATACTCTTAAGCTAAAAATAGCAATCACTATTTTTTAACATAAATTTCTTTTCATTGCACTTATGAAAAGCTTATTCTAATTCTGAGGTTTAGACATTAATAGACATACACTTACATGCATGTGTGTTTCAGAGTGTAATGGGTAGAGAGTGTAATGTGTGTTATATAGTGTAGTGAAAATCCCCTGACGGTCTAGTGTTTGCCTGCTGGCTAACAAGAAAACCAGTTCACCGCGTGTTTCCAAACTGGGCCGCAGCAGGAGTCTGATTCAAGCGCCTTATTTTAGCACCAAACACTCATGTGAATGACAATTGACTGAATGATGTGTTATTTTTTCCTCTTTGAGTAGGGTAATTGTAGAGTCACAACTGTTCCATGCATGACGCAAACAGTCCATTACCTGGAGGTCCTTGCAGCTTGGCCTTTTTCACTGAAAAGAAAAGAAAAAAACGACAATGTAAGTGAAAACCACAAATTGCAAAGTGAGTAGCTTTTTGTAGCAACCGAATACCTGATAAAAGGGGAAAAAATACACAGGTCAAACACAGCTTAATAGAGTATTTAATGACATATGTTGAGCAAGGGACAGGGTTCAATGAATCACAACAAGCAATCCAATAAAAAAAAATTAACCCTCTCCCAAACTATTTCCACTAGGTCTACCTGGAAAAATCCATGTTGCATTTTAAAGGTAGCTGTTCAGCTGACACAAGAAACCAAACTCAGCAATCGTTGTTCAAGGGACACAGAATATTTGGCAATCATAATTGCTCTGGAGCCACAGAAAATGACATTCTGAAAACACTGATTGGCCGATAGCTCCACAAGAACATGACAGTCCTAAACCATTAGTGTCAATTCAACAAAGCTGCATCTACACCTATGGACAAAAAAAACAACAACATATTTTAACACTAGGGTCTGGGAATGTGCTGGGGGCCATAGGGGATGATAGGGGATCCATGACACACAATATGTCTGATCAGAAATCATAAAACTAACCACATCCATTATATTATTCCCTACTTTAAAACAGTAGTTAATCAGCATATTAAAATGATTTCCGAAGGATCATGTGACACTGAAGACTGGAGTAATGATTCAGAAAATTCAGCTTTGATCACAGGAATGAATTACATTTTAAAATATTTACTGTACAAAAAAATTTAATCTGCTGTTAGTGGGTTGAAAAAAAGCGCTGTTAACATAATGCAAAGAAAAAATCTTTTATATATATATATATAAATAAATATATATATATATATATATATATATAAATAATTTGCATTAGCAAAAAGAAAAGTGTTGTTACCTAACAAAAACTAATAAATAAAAATTATTATTTATAAATTATAATAATTATTTATTATTATTAATTGGAATAAAGCTGAAATAAAATAAATTCTAAGCATTATTTGGATTTTAATAAGTTATAATGACAATTGTCACGATACAAAAGCCAGCATTTTACTGCAGCATGTTTCTTTATATAATATAAGATAATATAATAAGTTTGAAGCTTCCCTTTCAGAACTCCTCTGGTGAAGATGACATGCCATAACCTAAACTTCAAACAAGTGCAATCTTTTCAGAAAAACTGGAAGAGACAAGAAGTAAAAGGCAATGCACAGGTCTTAAAAAGAAGAAGATAGGTAAAGGATGTTAGATGCATTCTTTTGGTCAAGCTGTAGAACAGAGGCTGTAGGGAGCTTACGGGTAACATGCACACATATGATGTTGCGGCCGAATACACGCAGACCCACACAGCACCAGATGGCTGGAGGATTACACTGAAGCTCTGTCCCTCCTCCCCCCAACACCGGCATCGTGCTATATACTGTACATCCGTCTAACTTATCACTTTCCCCTTGTGCCTGTGTGCTTCCTCTCTACATGTGGAGAACAAACTTCTGATCAATCTACAGCAATGCACAAAACACTAAAATATTACCATGAAGTTCTTCGCATACACTTTCTTACCCTATGCCTTACCTCAACTGTAAAATGCATCAGCATGCAGTCTTATAAAAAGGCAAAACATAATAATCCACTGTTACATTCACGATGAGACCACATCATATTTATTTTGTTCTGTTATCCAAGAATATCTCTCTATTCATCATTGAGATGTCAGTCTCTTTTGATTTTCAGTACATGCTTCCTCTCTCATGACTGCTGACGGCCTCACAGAACAGCAATTTACTCTAGTGCAGACAAACTCAAATCAATTGTATTAGATTTATAAAGAGAGGAAACTCCCACAGACCGTTTAAAATTGCCCTGTGTTCCCTCACTGCAAATATATTCAGTTTTTTCATTCCATTTCTTCTAAAACCAGAATAATTAGCTGCTGTAAATGCCTTTAACAGTCAATAGCTTAACAGAACTGAAAGATAACAAAACTTTTATACCACTGCAGAAATAAAAGTGGTGCTTGCACATGTGAAATGCAAGCAGATGTACACAAGCTTGAAGGGTCAAGGTTTAAACTGACTAAATGATACATCACCGGAGAGAAGTCTGTCGCATGCACCAGAAAATCCAGTTCTTACATTGTAATTACAAATATGTTCAAACTTTAAACAATTAAATAAATAAATGGAAAGACTGATGCATTTTTGTAACAAGATTTAACGTGCATGCTGACTATAAACTGATAGTATACTGGTATCCTGTTCCAAATTCAGCATACGGCAAATGGTTGCGGATTACAATCGAGTATTTTTCACACACTATATCAATACTGAGAATTTGTGGCATCCTTCTGATTTGACATAAAAGTGACCCAAGAGCACAAAACGCATATCTGTAGGAAAAGTCACCAATACAGTGTGGCCTTAAGATTATAGATTTTTTCTTTTACGCCAAAAATCATGAGGACATTAAGTTGTACATGTTCTACCGCAAACATATCAAGCAATATTCATTGCTAAGAACTTAATTCAGACAACTTTAAAAAGCAATTTTTCCTTAATATTTTTTGCACCTACAGATTGTATCTCTGCCAAATGCTTTCCTAACTTAACAAACCACACATCAATGGAAAGCTTATTTATTATTCATATTCCAGATGATGTGTGAATCTCAATTGAACAAAATTGACCATTATGACTGGTCCAGGGTCACATATACAGTAATTATACTATTAATAAATTCAAAGCGAACTGATATCGATTAAAGGCACACAACTCTAATAGATGTTTGATTTGCAAAGCTGATATAAAAAGTATACTTAGACTGACCACAGTTAGGTCAAGCTCACTGATCTGAAACGTTATGGATGGCTTCACAAGTAAGTTATCCTTATTTAACAACAGGTGCACAGTACAGTCGACATGCACATATTTCTCTTATAGAGCATAAATCACACAAACAAATCCCACATTAAAGTCAGGTGGGTGAAATGCAATAATCTAAAGAAAACTGTGCGCTTGTTGTCACACATAATACAATCAGACAGGTGATCACAGCATATGCAATAACGTCTCAGCAGCGGGGAAACCCGTTAAGCGCATTAACGGGGAGATGAGTCGCCTCCAATCCACAATAACACACATTCAAGTCTGTGTTACACTAACATGTTTATCGAAAGTTGCACCTTTTCTTGAATTATAACTTAACATCATAACCTGTTGCTCTAACCGGCACTGCAAGTTTAGCAACTACACTATATTTTAAAACACAGACGGATATATTCACAGGTATACAATAAAAGGAAGACAATGCAATAACAAGAACACGGAAAAAATATTTAAAGGTCCTTAACACTCACCTCGCACGCACAATAGCGACATTGCTGAGATTTTAGTCCAGCACAGCACAATTATAACTTGATTACCTCCTGTGTCATTTGCCACTTTATTTCCTGCACTTGCGAGATGATGTTTGAAGTTGCGAGAAGCAATCGTAGTTGACTAAATTCATCATAAAAATAAGTGAAGTACCGACTGTGTTCGCAACGCGCCAGGAGATCTGTTCGGCGTCCCCATGGCGTTAGTGACGTGTGCGAGAACCAATCATTTTTAAGAAACGGAGAACGTAGGCGGGTCTAAAAGATGATGCGCCGAATAACGTTTTGCAGGCGTACAGGTGTGTAACTCGCTCTTACCTCGCATTATTTATCTGTATTAGCACAATATTATAAAATAAAACAAACGCTCTATGTTTTTAATTAATAATTGCAGGTTTAAGGTTTGTATTAAGCAACATTTTATTTCATTAGACTTGTAAAATTATAAAATGTAATAAGAATTATGTGCAGCTTCTTAAAATGATTATTATTGAAAAAAGAAAAAGAAAAGGCTTTTGTTACAAACTCAAACGTTAATCTGTGCTGCAGTCTGTCGGACTTGATTTATGCTTCTGTGGTTAAATCGCGCCATCTAGCGGTGAGCATGTGCTGCTTCATTAAAAACTGTCTAAATGTGAATTTATATTCACAATTTTGCCTCAATGTAACCGTGAACCTAAACACTCTGGTTTTCTTGATTTAAATAAAAGCAATCAACAGCTTTTAAAGATGCAAATGCTTGTACAGAATGTATAAAAATGGCACTAAACGTTGTTTTGTTATCACAATATAAGGTTAAAACTTAAACATATTGTTGTTATGTGCATTATTTATTTAATCTATAGAAATTCGGTCTCCGGTTATTGTGGTTTTAAATTACATGGCTTTCGACAGTTTTTTTTTTTTATGTAAAATGGAAATATGTTTTTGTATGGTTGTTTTGTATGATTAAAACATATAAATACGCTTCTAACTTAGTTCTCATAAATTAATTGTGTTTGTTTTTTAAAAATGGATTTCATAGGTTAGAAACTTAAAACATAAACCCTATTTCTGTTCAGTCGTTATCTATACGTTTCCCCACCAAAGCGGAGTAAAAGGAACAACTTGCACGTGTACGGAGGCGTGGCTTGACAAGACGTTGCCTGCAACGTAACCAATGGAAATCTTTTTCTTTCAAATATATTACTATTATTCAAATATATTCAAATAGCACATTAATACGCAACTGCTATTGGTTCGTAGACGAGCAAGCGACCAATCGCTTAAATGACAGCCCTTCAGCTGTTCGAACGTCCCTCCCCCTAGTTATTTTTCAGCAAATCCCGGAAGTATTGTTTTTAAAGGGACAGAATAATTTAATGGGCGAGGGCTTTGGACCAAGAGCCAAGCAGAAAATAGCAAAGGCCCGTTGGCAGAGGTGCCTTTAGGACGTGGAAAGGAGAAGAAAGGCAATCCAAACAGCTTTGTCGACATCCAGAAAGCAGGATTTTGTGTCCTCATCGGTCAGATATATCTTCGTCACACTGTGGGATTTCAACGCAGATAGTTTGACGTCGATTACAGAGAAGATCTGGAGATCCTGTTTAAAATAGGATCAAACTCTTCCTCCGGCTATGATGGGAATGTTAGTTTGCTGAGTGCTGCAGCCCTTGTCATTGTCATCGTTGTATGTGTTTGCTGTGGGTGAGTTCTCTTTGTGCTGCCGTCCACCTTTAGATCACTCTCATTTCACTCATTTATATATAGATCAGTCTCTAGGCTCAGAGATTATCACAATGAAAGATGGATTCTTAATGTTTAAGTTACCTCAATCAATCATGTATATACCTTAATACTCTGATTTCTCCCTTTAAATCTAAGATTAAAGAATGAAATGATCCAGCACTGTGATATATAAAGATTCCCCGGGTCTTTTCCACCTTTTGTGTTTGATAATGGCAGAGTAATCATAGCCTGCACACACAATGCATACAGGAGCCTCTGTATGTTCATGCGCAGGGGGGCGTTTCTGCTTTGTCTGATTCATGCTATTTCATCCACTGAAGGCAACTTTCATCAGTGCACAAGGCATCTCTGAGCCTTTAGCTTTTATTTTACTGTTCCTTTTTTATTTAATGCATTGCAATGTGCACAGTTTTGTTACTGTTGCACCTCTAGCCAGGGGCCCATGAATCATGTCTGGCTTTTCGCAGCCGGGTTGATTTTAAAAGGTTGCCTTTATGCTTCACAATAGGCTGCTGTTGCCTAAATGCTGCAAATATATTGTGTTGTTCTTATAGGCTAATTGCATTTAAATAATACTAATGTTTCACAGGAAGATTGAGCCAGTTTTGTCAGTAGGTAGGTGGGTGGGTGTGCGCACACAGGTTGCAGAATATGTAAGAGGCATCCATCCTGCTCATTACTGATGCCAGACAAGACGTCAATGGAAAGGCACAATGGAGAGCTGCAGAGAGATTTCCATTGTCCAGAAAACGAGCAGAGAATCGGCTGTGACCCAAAGTGAGCTCTCCCTCTCTCTCTTTGCAAAGGGCTCAGATGTCCCAAAAGAGCTGCAGGTAGAATGTGACCTTTTTCATCAGTTTGAAGCCTGAATATTAAGAGCTTCAGATCAGCTTCTTCATGCCCTTGCTGTGTGACCTCTTTCTGTGTGGCCGTCAGCAGAAGTATGTATTACATCACAGGGAAATGCATGGTAGGAATAGCTGCAGCAAATCTGCAGATAAGCATGTCGAGCTGGTGTAGGAAGCAAATGCGTGTGCAGGGTGAGGTGGCTTAGTATGCGGCGTTAAGGCCTGTAGTGACTCCCTTTCTGCTACTGCTGTAAATGTTGAATGTGGAGGTTTCAGTTAAACATCTGCTCTAAATGCAATGTATTTTCTTTCTCTCTCATCTTGATGAGAATGAGGGTGTTGCCGGTTCGTTAACACTGTTCTTCCAGCGTTGCTTTACAGACGTGCTGCTACTAGGTTTGGGCTGTTTGAAAGTAAAATAATAAATGAGCAACTTAAACTAAATGGAACAGAGAAACTAAACTAAAAATATTTATTTTTGAAATATTAAAATTACTAACACTAAAATACACATTTAATAAACCCCCCTCTCTCTCTCTCTCTCTCTCTATATATATATATATATATATATATATATCTCTATATATATATAAAGACACCCAAATTAATACAATTGTATAAATAATATTAAAATGACAGAGTAGAAATATGCTGAAAAACCCTTCAGGACGCTTGCATAATTGCATAACCACATTCTTGCAACCATTTAGAACACTTTATCAGTACGTGCTGAATGGGTCAAAATTTGTTTAACCATTTTTAGTGCTTGTGCATACATTTGATTTTCTCTCACCTCTAGAAAAACGCTCCTCCTTGACTTCTTTAAATAGCCACAGAGATGCCATGAATGGTTAACCATGATAGCCAAACCCATTGTACTCGTCACCTCGGCACCTTTTTATCTAAGATCCGCCTCACATTTTAACCGTCTCATGATCTGAGCTCAGCTTTAGGATTTTTCCCGTAGCGGCTTAGATTAGGATTTCAATAATAGAAGCTTGCCCCATATCAGTATCACAGGGGTAAATGTGTGCATGTGCAGGCATGTGCTTTTATACAGCCAAGTGTGTGATAACAGAAACCTAGCTTAAAAAAAAAAACAAGCCGTTCATCATTTATTTAAATCCAACTAGCCACTTACACCAGAAGTTGTTTGATAACTGCCATAGGCTGTAGTTATTAGATCAATTATTAAAATCAATTATGTTCTCACCCCAAATTGCATTTAACTGCTAGAATATCTAGTTGGCTGTTATTGTTCTGTAAAATGCTGAAGCTATTTTTAGCAATGCCTAAAATGTATACTCTGAATATTATATAGTGCTTTTTGCTAGGCTACTTGCAGGTCAGTGTGGATTGAGTGTGCATGTGTACACACATTAACGTATCTTTCCAGGCTCCATATCCAACCTCCCTTTTCCCCTGCAGTTATCTTTCATTTCACCTTTGCCCTCATATCCACCTTCCACCATCTATTGCCTTTCTCTCATTACGCCCTTACTCTGTTACAGAGAAGTAAATTTGTCACCCGCCAACCCCACCTTGGAGAGCGTGTTACCAAGGGCATGTTAGTTACGGTCCTCATTCATCAGTGTCAGGTGCTGATCTCTACAGAGGGACTAACCTTTATATCCAGCGTCAGCTATGTTTTTGTTATTGTAGCCACATTTACAGACTCCCACAGCTGATTCCTCATTAAAGGCTTTATAGTGTTTCGTTGCCCTTGTTGGGTAGACTCGTTTTATTGACCTATTTGTAGAGTGCATATGATTAGATTTACAGACATGCATCTGACAGAAATCTGCATTATTCAAAGATTGTGCTAGTACAAGATTGGTGCACCGCTGCCCGAAATAGCTCTAAAGGTACCATTTTCTTCTGCAGCATTCTGCTTTTCTTTAGAGCACTTTCAGTCTTTTTCTCTTCTTGTAACATCAAAAGAGAGAATGCTGCAGTGAGAAAGTATAAAAGTAAGCAAACTGAAGGTGTGACCAGCAGAAATCACATCCTGTGTATTCACATCACCAGTGCAGAGAGCAGAGGATCGCACCTTTTGTGTGTTCTACCTTGGCTTATTGAAGTGGAAAACAGGAAGTTAAGCAGCTGACTATAATAGCGTCTGTCTGGTGGGACTTCTGTTCTAGTTTAAAAGCCTGAATGCTTTGCATGTAGAGTTTCTGTTTAACATTTATATAGTAAAGATTCTATACGTTAAAGAAAGTTTTTTTCTGCATTTGTTTTTATCAAGAATGCAGAAAGGTTATTATTAGTCGTAATGAGTGATGATGATCAAGTGAAAAGTGCTATCTGAAATGGTTATCCGAAATGAGCATCTTTACCCAGCTCCTATGTAGACAGCGATGTATAGATCCTTTTCTATGAAATTAAAAGGAAATTACTAAACCTAAGCCTGATAAAAATATTAATTTTAGAAGTAAATTTCCAGCGGCACTTAGAGTCTGCTGCATCTGAACTTTTCAAATAATATAAATATTTAAAATAAGTGTTTGTTTGTTCTCTATTTCAAAATGCTTTGAAATTTTTTTTTTTAAACAAATTATCTCCCATTCCTAATCTTCAGTGTCAAATGATCCTATGCTGATTTGATGCTTAAGAATCCGCCTCGGGATTCTCTGATGAAAATAAAGTGCAAAAGAACAGCATTTATAGCTGTATAAATGTCTTCGGTGTCTATTTCAATTAATTTAAGCAGGCAGGCACCAGATTTAATGCAGAAAAAAATGTGTAGAAGTCAAGCTGTTTGTGTCAACTTTTGACAGTTTGTGTGTGTTTGAGTGGAAGGGGATACGACAGACACACACTCAAGCGTGGAGGAAGGGAAGGCTTAGAATGTAGCTGTGAGCTTTAACATTCCCTGATAGACCAGTTGATCCCAGCTACGGCTCAGAATAGCTGCTGGGGAAGTGTTTTGAAAGAGAATAAACTTGCTTCGGAGCAGTAGCTGAGAGTTGTTGCTTGCTTCACTTTTTTGCCAGCATCATACATCAAATCTATGCTGGAGCACCACTGAGTGTGTGTATATCGGCATGTTTGTGTATCTTTTGTGTATCTTTTATGTACTGTTTTGCTTCACTCTGTATAGCTGAATTGTCACAGGCTAGTTGAGGGCTGGCTCATGTGTCAAGCCACACCCCCAGGCATTCCATATATGGGTACAGAGTGTGAGCTCTTAAAGGAGAAGTAGCTTTATGTGTCTCCGTAAGTTATGTTTTTAATTTGAGCCTGTCTGAACTCCACAACCAATGCAAGACATCAGAACTTCACCATGTGCTCGATGCAACACCTCCAAACAGTTTTCCTCGTTTACACCCACACGTACAAGGAAACCCTCGTACATTCTCAGCGTAAGCTCTCCACACCTCCCCCTCTGCCTCACTCACTGCATCTAAAGCGTTGAAATTAATCTGCGTCTACATGTGTTAATGCTTTCGTTTAAGTGCATGCGGAATAACGTCTCCTTATTTGGAAGATGCTGCATGCGTTTGAAAGAGGTCTGTGGCACATTGCGTGCAGACACACACCCATCAGAATGTCTGTTTCTGTGGAAGGGCAGATAACACACTTTCATGCAGAGACGTATCCGCTCAGCTGTGCGCTTCCCCCCCCCCCCCCCTTTTTTTTTGTGTGATGTATTTGATTAAATGACATTAGCATCTAAAGAGCATGCTCATGCATTTGAGCAAAAAAACTGTAAAAATAATCAAATATGCAATATTATTGCAATTAAAAATGAGTTTTTGCTCTGGAATGCCTCTATCAGTCAAACTTGCACATATATATATATAAACAAGCCGGCGCTAATGCACAATAACTCACTGAAGCTCTGTGAAGAAATACACTTTGCAAAACAGGCAGAACAGGTGGGCGGGACTTTTGAGGTTTCCCTTTACCTTCACACCTATCAGGACGGTCGCTGTGGCATCTGATCCCCCTCCCCCCGGCCAATCAGATGACAGCACAGCCGGCCCCACTCTTACATGAGTTGTGTGCTGACTGAGCAAGCAAGCACGCCTTCAGTAACCAGCTGAGAGGAAGTAAGCTGAAAGGCAAAGCACAGAAGAGAGAGAGAGAGAGACAAGTGGTGAGAAAGAAGGGAGGGGGGGACGGTGTACCAAAGCTGCTTTCATTGTGTTGAAGTTATTTGTGGGGGTAAAAGATGTGTGTGAGATGGTGGTAGTGGTGGCGGGACTTAGAAGGGAAAAGTAGGGGGGGGTTACAGAGTTTATATGCATGTGCCAAAGGGAGCCTGAGAGAGGTTTTGTGTGTGAGTTATTGAAAGAGGGGGAGAGAGAGGGAGGGTGGAAAGAGAGATTCACAGTTGGGCATACCAGAATAGCAGTGCACAGAGAGCATAAACAGCGAGATGTGTTTTTACAGACTGCTTGAACAAGAAACCTTGATTGGACTTAAGTTTTGTATGTTTCTCTCTCTATCTCAATCCTCTCAGGGGAGGAACAGAAAGAAAGGCCTGCACTCCCTCATTCCATGCAAGTAACCTTTCAACTCCTCAGTCTTGAAGCAACAACAAGCACGACTCTAGAGCTCCGACAGAGAGGACGGAGAAACGGAGGAGGAGGAAAGGGCAGGAGTTCTTAGAGAGGTGAGTCAGGAGGCTAACGTGAATTTTGTGGTGTGTTTGTGGATGGTTGACGTGAAATGTCTAGCAGTGACAGCAGTGTGACATGCCATGCTTCAACTAACACTATTGCAAACGTGTTGTGTAAGCACTGTACATGCAGTTTTTATGGCCCTGATTGAAATGACAAGCTACATATTGAATACTTGTACTTTTTAAAAGTTCATTTGTCATGCAACAGGCTATTTAAATCAACTGCAAACTAGCCACTGTCTGTTTTAAATGGGATAAAAAGCAGTTAAAACATCCCATGTATGCCTAACCTACAATTTTTATTACGTTTGCCACTTTTTAATCTTTTTGACATTACCTGTCTTATTGAGAAATCAGGGTCAGCCCCTTTACGTAGATTTTAAACTAACATGTTTGTTTATGGATAGTGTTACATGTTATATTTCTAAAACCTTTTTGACAACATATTATGTAGTGTTTTTTCTTATAACTCTACATTGATGTGCTTGAATGAATTGATGCAACTGAAATGACAACAAGGAACATTGGTGCAAATGGTGAATAACAGTGAATATGTGTATATATATATATATATAACAGTATGTGTTATATACATGTATATTTGTCAACCACCCATTTATGAACATTTGTGGTTGGAAGTGGAAAAGGAAGTAGCTTCAAAGTGAATTTAGAAAAAGAGTGAGACAGCTGTTTGTTCTCTCTCTCTCTTGTCATATCTGTCAATGCACAAATGAATCAATGACATCATGACCCTTGCCGCATGTAGAGATAATATTTCAGCCCTTGGTTTTACAAACTGGCAGGCTTTTAGCTGCGGAGAGATAAGCTTAGTCAGGGCTGAGCTTGTGAGGGTTTGTGCTGTAGTTTGTAATGACGTTTTGTGACTTCCTCAGATGTAAAAGCCAGGTGTTTTGCAAAAAACACTCACTGCACTCATGCCCATGAGATGTTCTTTCTCATTGACTCTCGCACGCATGGTGAAATTGTCTTTTATTGCCCTATCCAGTGTGTCTTAGCTTGCCTTAATTCATTATTGTTTGTTTGAGAATGTTTTCATGTTTCCATTAAAACCAATAAGGAAGTTGCTCAATCCTCTCTTGCTAGGTAGTAGCTTCATTTAAGTTTTTATCATCCAGATAATGTCCATAGTGAAAATATGTACAAATTAAAAGCCATTAGCTATATCATAAACAAGCTTCATCGTGGCTCTACTTGTTAATAAAGCTTGGGTTTAACTAGTTTTACCACAGTGGCCAACTGTGAAAACAATGCTAACCTGAAGCTCTAATGTAGTTTTTAATTGTTTGGCCATAAGTTTACCCTTTGAGTCCTTCAATCTTTTATCCATGTTACTGTGATCCTCAACTGAGGAACTGTAATGTGTGAAATCAATTATTTTTGCTTTGATCCACTTCCTTCACCTCCATAATTATCATAAACAGATGCAGAGCTATGCTTTCATTGATTTCAATAACTAAAAACAAGCACAAATGATTTTTCAAATCCCTTTATTAATTCATCTTAGGCAGTTTCTATGGCTCAGGTGCTCATTGGGGAATTAAGACACCATATTATGTAAAGCTGCTTGAAAATTAGCTGTATTATTCACTATATAAATGAAACTGGCTTGACTAATTCTAGACTGACTTCTTTCTCCTGAATAACACCTAGTAACCATAAAAACACCATACAGCTGACAGCTGTTCATGCTAGTCTTGGATGTTTGGTTTCCCCATCTATTTTTATTGAATTGTATTGAATTCTCGGGGGGTGGGGATGAACATTCTTGCTTTTTTTTACAGACAGAGTGGATAAACTGAACTCTCAGTGTGTCCTCGATTTGATAATATGAGCTAGACAACAATTCATCCCAATTTAATGGTATTCAATCAATATGAAGATTTGTACATTTTGTGAAGCAGCCATATTTTCAGGAATAAAACTAAGTTGATAATGAAATATATACATATAAATGACTAGAAAAATGTGTGCGTTTCAGAAAAAAACCCAAAACAAAACTTTAAAAGTACCTTACAGTTTTGAGAGTGTGTAGTCATATAACAGGCATCATGTGTTTAGAATAAACACACATTACATCTCTCATTCTAGTCTCTTGGCAACATGTTGATGTGTAATGCCAGTTTGTTAGTTGGTTACACTGTGTGTGTGTGTGTGTGTGTGTGTGTGTGTGTGTGTGTGTGTGTGTGTGTGTGTGTCTTGTCAGCTGTATTTGACCTGGGGTTCAGGGTTGTATTCACGCTGAGTCTGAAAGATTCACAGCAATGCTCAGAGGGTCTTACATCATGTGTAACAGACCACTGCATGCTTGGCAAACTAATGTAAAAAATTAAAAAGAAAGAAAGAAACCATCCAGACTTCTCACAGCTTCACAGAAAACTTGCACTTCTCTATTAACTTCACATCAAAAAGGATTGTTTAATAAACAGAACGTTTAAAAGACTAGCATCTATTTGAAATTGATTTCTTTCGTGATAATGTAAAAGTCTTTATGGTAAGTTTTGATCAATTTAATGCATCATTAATAAATAAAAGTATTAATTTATTTGAAAAAAAAAAAAGAATGACATGGATGAAAACAGAATTGATGATTTGTATCAGGACCTGGAATGGTGATTTTAGGTCTCCTCTAAGTACATCTGGACCCTTGACTGAGATCTTCAGATGCTTATGTCAGTGTGAGGTTTGTCCTGTTTGTGCTAGCAATACTCTCAGCCTCAAGTCTTCTGTCTACCTTTAAGTCTTGACCAGGAACAAGACTGCCAGTCTCATTTGGTGTCAACTCTTTTCTCTGTATCTCTTTACATCTGATGAAAGAAAGTCTGGTCATACTGAGATATGCAAATAGGTCCTAGTAATTTTCTGCCAGGACAGGAGGATTAAATTTATAGATGTTTCCCTTAATCTTAAAACACAATGCAATGCATAATTTGAAATCTAGGTGAAACACCTGTGGAAAATCAGTAAAGAAAATTCCTTCAACACAGAAAAGTCCCTCCTATTAACACAGTACATTGTGCCCTGTTTTTACAGACTTTTCTTAGAGTTTAAGCTCCTCCCTTGAGAGGCCACTGAATACTTCATTCAAGCAGTGTAATGCAAATGCATCGCTTAGAGATCCTCAACATTCTGTCTTTTCATATTTTGTGCCGTTTATAGCCATCAGACTGACCTTTATTCGATTGCTCTCAGTGCATCCCAAGATGTGGCACAAAACCTTGAGGTCGGTGAGATATTTAAAAGAAAAACTTTAATTCAGCAGGCATTATTTAAATGGATCAAAATGTGACCGTAGACTATCTGCAGGATATGTTGCAGAAAATGTATAGTTTTCAAATAAATGCTGTTCTTTTGGACTTGGAATGAATCATATCATCCTATGAAAATGTAGCATGGATTGCCACAAAAATATTAAGTGACACAACTGTGATTCAAATTTTAATAATACTCCACAGAATTAGCTTCTTTTTTTTTTTTTACTGGATATTTTATCAACCATTTAAGCCTTGGTACGCATAAAATACTAAAAATACAGGCGGTGTGTTCAGCCAAGCTAGTGTTTTCTAACACAGGTTGGTGTGTTAGTGCTTACATGTTCCTGTTTTTGTCCTTTTAATGAGCAGGACTGCTCGTTCTCTGATGCAAGACAGTACAAAGGTTCTGTTGTGCGTCTCCGTGTTTGGTCTGCCAGTCTTGATCCCAAGCAGGACTGAGCTCTAGAGACAGAGAGCCAGTCAGAGCTATGCAGTACACAGTCTGTTCAAGCATGTGTCCTAATCAGATGGCATGAAATGAGTGTAGTGAGACATACGACTGCCCTTTGTGTCTGTTCCCTATTTAGTGTCATATTCTTGCTTGGTTATTTATTGACCAGTAAAACAATGTCTTGATTAAAAAGCTATTAAAGGAGTTTGAGCTTGCCTCTTCAATCCCAGTGTTGACACAGTACTTTACCAGATAACTTGATTTTGAAACCGGTTTACAATGACTGGTTCAGATCATGTGCAGGTTGAACTGTGTGGTATGGTCACTGATTTGATCGAGTCGATTTGTTTGCGATCTTCTATAGGTTGTGTCTCTGGAATGCCTGGCTCAGGATGCAGCCGCTGAGCAGTCCACTCCTTTCAGGAGCCAAGGGGAGGCGTGATTGGCCGCTGGCCTTATCTGGGTGGAGCTGTAGGGGAGACATTACTTACTCATTGGCACATTCTGCAAGGCCCCTCCCACCTCACTGACGCTCTGTCCTTGGTAAGCAAACCCCAAATCTGCATCTGAGATCCTGGACCACAAAACCAGTCACAAGGGTAAATATTTTTGAAATTGAGATTTATACATCATCTGAAAGCTAAGTAAATAATCTTTCCGTTGATTTGTGAGGATAGGACAATATTTGGCTATCTGGAATCTGAGGGTGCAACAAAATTGAAAATTGCTTTTTAAAGTTGTCCAAAAGAAGTTCTCAGCAATGTATATTACTAATCGAAAATTAGGTTTTGATATAATTACGGAAGGAAATGTACAAAATATCGTGATGGAACATGA
This sequence comes from Enteromius treurensis, assembly GCA_032275025.1. NCBI lineage: Eukaryota > Metazoa > Chordata > Actinopteri > Cypriniformes > Cyprinidae > Enteromius > Enteromius treurensis. The sequence goes on along the minus strand of JAUCMU010000097.1, from coordinate 4,036,854 downwards.
TCTATCCTAATCATATCCTAAAGAAAAAACAATAGCTTTGATCCATGCAATGTATTTTTGGCTGTTGCTACAAAAATACTTGTTCTACTTAAGACTGGTTTTGTGCTCCAGAGTCACATATTAGAATACTTTTTGAGGAATTATGATAATGCAAGTAATGTTACTTTGCCATCAGAGGAATTAATTACATTTTAAAAGAAAATACCATTAAAAACAATTTTACTTAACTTTTTTATTACTTAATTTTTCATTAAATAAATGCCTTTTTCAATAATATGAAAAATCTGGTTGATTATCTCTCTGACATTTTATTTCTCTCTCTTTGTTTTCATCAGGCCCCTGTAAGCTGCCTGTGTATCTGGTAATGCTGTTGTTGCATCAGAGGGGCAGTGTTGGAGATGGCCGAACTCAGGGGCTAAGGTCAGGGTCAAGATTCAAGGGTCAACAAAACTCAGAAGCTGAAACGGTGGATGTGGAAGGACCTGAAGCCAAGCTACAGGCACCAACAGGCATGTAGGTTAGGGAAATTGTCATGCACACACTTAGTTCTCTTTACTAAATCCAAAATATTTTGTCTCTCGTGAATCTAATGGTAGATGTTAGTAAACCAAGACAAAGTATAGTCTGATTCTGGAATTAATGAACCGTTTTTTAATTAACTGTTCAAAAAGACAAGTTCCTGATTTGAACCTGACAAAATGATTCGATTGGAGAGGTTACTACATTGAGATTTGTCATGCATACTGATACAATCGTCATGTATATTCTTTAAAGATACACATTGACAATTGTGTCTGTTGTTACTATTCTGCTGTGTAATCTTTATTATGCATTCCATGCCACGTTGCTTATACTTGTATCCTTATTTGTTTCACTTCAGAAGCTGTATGCACTGTGGAAACCAGGTTGTCCTAACTCCGCACCTGAGCGCTGGAAACTAAAGCCTTTCATCTATGAGACGGGAAGCTTGCTTTCACTTCCACAGCCTTGTTGCACTTGTTGAGACATTCTAGAACTCTCTGGAGCTAGTGTCTTTATTATTTAACACTGCACAACTTCCCCTGAAACAATCACCCAGCACAAACAAAGTCACTATGCGTCACATCCACGTGGAACTGGCTCGTAAGGAGCCGGCCGTTGAGCTTCCAGCCCAGGACGGGGATCTACCTCTGCCTAGCACTCGGAGCGATAGCCCTGAATCTGAAGTACGGCGAGTCGTCCCCAGACCTTTCGGAGAAGAAGAGATCCGGCTGCAGAAGGTCTACCAGCTATCCATCCTCTCCCAAAGAGGTGGTTTCGGGGAAAGTCAAGACACTCTTCGTCCCGTCCGAGTAGGTATGAAGCGCAGCCTGGAGGGGACGCTGGTTCCTGTCGCTCATAAGCGTCTTTTCCAACAGGATGATGACGACGATGATGAGTCTGACAGGGAGGTGTTGTGTGGCTCTGGAGTGGAACCACTTTTTTCCAACTCGCTTCTTGAGCACAGAGACTCAGAAATCCCTAGGTCGCCTCCCCTTTCCCCTTCACTTCCACCGATTCCTGGTCGACGGCCAGCCCAGCACAACCACGACAGGCCCGTCCCGGATGCCTTCGCCCCGTTGTCCCCAAAATCTCCTCCTATGGTGGACCCACAGGGCCCTCACTCCACCTGGGGCCACTGTGAAGGAAGTCCTCCAACTCTTACTCCCAGAACCGAGACCTCCACAGCAAAAAACATCCTGGCTGACCCCAGCGATGGGCCAAGGGATGAAGGCCATAACTCTGTCGACGTCAAGGGCATGTTGTTCGCCACAGAAAGCAGTTGGGCGCCTGTCCCGTTTTCAACACCAGCTGAAGCTGTCGAATGGGGGACCACCTTTGAATCTTCTCCTCCACCGGCAGAGACGAAGACCTCCTCCTCTTCTTCTAACGGACTGAGCTCTCTTGAGAAAACACCAGTGGAAGCGAATGGCGCATCCAATTCCTGTCCAGTGAAGAAAAGGCTTCTCTCCTCCAGTGATACAGGAGAGTCCTGCTCAGAGGATGAGGGTCCATCTACATCAAAACGCAGTCGGCTGGCACTGTTGGCACCGGGGCTCGGATTAGCATCCTGTCGCAGCACTGATGCCAAGGGCGCACCCTTCTGGAACCACTTACTGCCCTCAGCAAGGGAGCATACCAAGGTAAAATGCAAAGAAGGTAGAAATGAAAGCGAAGGCCCTTTCACATGACTTAACAAATGCAGCTAGAGATCCTGTACAAACTTACATTTTAACAGCCAGCCTGGATCATGTGTATTACAATGAGCAAATTAGGACAACAAACATAAAACTAATTTGTGTTGCCATAAACAAATCCTATTTTGCAATTACTTTGTCATAGCTGACTTTGTTTTTACACTTGTGTTGGGTACAGTAGGGCTGTTTATCATGTTGAAGGACATTCTGCAAAGCACTCTACTTTACTTTTCATTTATCATACTGTGGCCTCTCCTCCTTGGACTTCAAACAAAACAGCCTCTGGTCTCCCACTTGGGATCCTGCCACATAATGCACATTTGAGCTAACCTTGAAGGCTCCCCCTGGGGGAGGGGATCTGGTAATGCATCTCTCAAAGACTTCAACTCAACAAGATGAAAAACAATCTTATTAGATTATTATTATTATTTTAATGCGCATTAGGAATTCTCTTTTGCAATGCTTTACACAAGATCAAAGTGGCATTTGAGAGATGCATTGAATGCGAGTCATGTGAAAGGGCCTTAATTCAAGGGTAAAAACATGCTAGATTTGTCCACATCGCAAGTGGAAATATATAGGAAGGTGCTGGTTGGTTTAAGGAGAAGCCTTTTTTTTGGTAATCCTTAAATGTGAAGGGGGTGGAGATAGGATGGTCTCTCATCATGAAAGGTCAGGTGAAAAGAGTTTTAGAATATGCATGCTTAATTTTCCATTGCAGCACAATAAGCAATGGGACTCCAGAACAAAGCCCATTGACAGAGCCATTGTTCAGGAGGTGAGACCTGCCTCACCTGACCTAACAAATGCACACGTACAGGTTCTGGTCAAATTCAGTTCCAGAATGAGTGAATTTGGTGTGAGAGGGGTTCCACGGGCTACAGAGGCTCATATGCTGTCAGTTTCATCACACTGGAGTCAGTGCTCAAGGGCCAAGGACAGGACTGAAGAAAGCCCAAGAAGGGAAGAATAAAAGAGAAAGTGAAGAACCGAGAGATGATCATAGAAACGGGCCAACGAAGAGGCAGTCACAAAGAGAAAAGAGGAAAATATAGGTTTAGAATAGAGAAAAAACGAGATGAATAGACTAGCTGAAAATGCACAAGTTTGAAGGCCATTCTGTAGTTAAGTCTAGCTGATATTTAATAACTTATCACTATGATACTATGGACTACTGTGATATGTGTGATATTGCAGCCACATCTTCATCTGTAAGTATTTCTTAATCTCAACTGAATTTGAAATGGATTCTAGCATTCTAACTCTGATGTCATAATGGGCCTTTTTTTTCCATTTTTCCCAATCACTTGTATTTGACTCATTGTCATTTCCTGTAAGTAGATTATTACTACTTTTTAACATTTATAAGCAGCCTGGTTTTACACGATGATGAAATGAGTATTAACTATTTTTCGAAGCAATTTACTGAAGTGAGTCTTTTTTTTTCTTAGTAATACTATTGGAATAAAACCTAGTATTAGTTGTAACATCTCTTTCTCTTTTTTGTATCTTTCAGACCGCTACAGACTGTTCACGATCAGGGAGAAGACTCAAAGTGGGGAGTCGACTCAAATCGTAAGTCATCTTTTTTTTTCTTTTCTTCAAATTATGTTGTATTAATATATAAGAATGTGTGTATATTAATTTTTGGTTTTAATAGTCGACAGTTACGCAGCGGACGCCGAACAGACACCAGTCGCTTCTGTAGTTCAATCTCCTCTTTATCCTCCATTAGCAGACCTCTTCTTGGCAACTTTGAGGTACAAAGTCTAATTAAGCCATGATGAAATAAAATACTAAATTAAAATAGATTAACACACAGTAAAACCGTGGTATGCAAATTAAAAAAGAAAGTAAATTTCACCGGGAGTCATAGTGATTTCTGGGCACAGACTTTAGTTTTTATTTATTTTTTTTTTAATCTATGGGCCAGATTTACTAACAGTTTGTGCCAGTGCAAACCCTACTGTCAGGATTTATGAAAAAAAGCGATGAAACGTTAGCGATGACTCTGCAGTTATATGAAGACTATTGTTCTAAAATGTTTTAGGAATTGTGTGATTTAATTCAGCCTTGATCAACATCGTCTAATGTTTTGATGCATTTCTGTGCATCTGTCTGCAGGAGTCGATTCTGAAAGGTCGTTTTACTCCATCTGGGCGGATAGAGGGCTTCACAGCAGAGATCGGGGCTAGCGGCTCTTATTGCCCGCAGCATGCCACCTTACCTGTGCAAGTGACTTATTACGACACCTCAGAGCACAGCGCCCCTTCTCCTTTCCTGGTATATCATATCTGCCTCTGTGTTTTATTTCTCAGTATTTTTTTTTTGTCATTTTCTACATTTATTAAGATGTCCTTTTTTACCCTTCCTTGATTGTTAATATGCATTTTACAAGAGAATTTACCTTTCATATTTCTTTGCAATCTTTAGGGGGTGATCTTGCTAGAACCACTTGGAAAAAAAGGATACAGCGTACCCAAAGCAGGGACCATTCAAGTGGTAGGCTCTTTTCTATTTCTTTCCATATTTATATATTTTTCCGTTTATATGTTTTGAGTACTTCGTACTATCTTTTTTCTAAATCTTATAACTTTATTTAATGCTTTTATTGTTGTTGTTTTGTCTTATCTTTTTAAATTGATTGTTTTTTGGGTTTTTTGCAGACCTTATTTAACCCCAATAAGACTGTGGTTAAAATGTTTTTGGTGACATATAATTTTGGGGACATGCCCGTCAATCACATGACCTTCTTGCGCCATCGTATCTTCCTGGTGCCTGTGGATGAAGCGGAGGGGTCAGGGCAGGGGCAGGAGGGCTCACTGTCTGACAGGAAGAAGATTCTCTGCTACTTGATACACCTCAGGTAAACTTTTACAAAATGTACATTACTGTTCTACAATATATATATATATATATATATTTTTTTTTTTTAACGGTTTTTATGCTTACCAAAGTTAAGTATTTTATCACAATTATAGTGAAAACAATAAGAAATAATGAAACATTATTGCTTTTTAAAATAAGAGTTTTCTATTTTAATTAGTGCTGTCAAAAGGTTAATTACAATTAATTGCATCCAAAATAAACCTTTTCTTTAAATAATATATGTGTGTGTAATGTGTATATTTATGATGTGTATATATAAATACAAACACAAATCATTCTAATATGCTTATTTGGTACTCAAGAAATATTTCTTAAAATTTTTGGGAAAACTGATTTTTCAGGATTCTTTGACGAGCAGAAAGTTCACAAGAACAGCATTCATTTGATTTTGATTGCTTTTTTTGTAAAAATGCAAGTCTTTAGTTACATGTTTGATCAAACTATTGAAATTTTAGATGTATATTTTTTTATGTTAGAAGAAATGTATTTAATAACAGCATTTGAACACCAGTATGACTACGAACGTGTAAATACTGTATAATGGGTGCAATACTCTAACCCCCAATTTCACAGACAAGGCTTAACCTAGTCCTAGACTAAATTGCATGTTTGAGCTGTCTCGGATTAAAAAATCTTTCTCTGACATATCTTAAAACATGTTAGTGTCATTTGTTCTGTATTAAGATGCACACCTTTGCTTAAGAAGGCATTTTTGTAAAAGTTGCTTAAATATCTTAATTTAACTAATGCCTAGTCCTGGCTTAAGCTAAGCCCCG
>JAUCMU010000097.1:3984434-4016631 GCA_032275025.1 Enteromius treurensis | reverse complement strand
AAAGTTTCTATTTTTATACATTTTATTTATCAGAACTTTAATATATTTTGATGTTCCTCTGTTCTGTTGTGACAATACAAGAAACCAGTTTCTTTTAAAAATGCGTTATCATATTATGTTAGTTAAAACTCATAAATAATTACAAATAACTAATGTTAGGGAAGTCTGTTAATGTTTAGTTGTGCGTTTCTGAAATAAATAATAATAATAACGGCCGATATATCGGAATATCGGATTTTAATACCAACAAATATTTGTATCGGTATCGGCCTTCAAAATCCTTTATCGGTCGGGCTCTAATTGCATTACTGTTGGGTTTGAGCTAACATGAACAATCAGTGGATAACTATATTATAAGATTAATAAATAGTGTATCAAATGTATTGTAAATGTTAATGCATTACTAATGGGACCTTACTGTAAAGTAAATAATAATAATAATAATAATTGCAATTAATCACATCCAAAATAAAAGCTTTTGTTTACACTATAAGTGTGTTGGTTTGTGTGTATTTATTATATATGTATAAATACACACACAAGAGTATATATATATATATATATTTTTTTTTTAACATTTCCATGTATTTCTATATATCTACTTATATATGCAAATTTATTTTTGCATATGTGCATTTGCAACATACATGGATGTGTGTGTATTTATAAATACATAATTAATATACACAGTACACACACATATTATTTAAGCAAACACTTATTTTAGATGCGATTTAATTGCATTTTACAGCACTAATTTATTCTCAATACGAATCATTTTAAATACTTAATTTTTCTAGGCCTACAATTATAAAAATGACAAGTGAGTAAATTAACTTGGTTCGACTGCATGTAGTAATAAATGGAGTCCGTAGGTGAGGTGAGTTGTAATAAACCCGAAAACGTTTATAAACGTGCATGATGATTAATCCGTGCTGATATGTTGCACCGGCATGTAAAACATTAAAAACACACTTGGTTTAATGTAAGCTCTTTGCTGAATCCCTTCTCTTTGTTTTAGGTCATGTCAAAGCAGAGCTGTTGCCAAACGGAGAGGCTGTGGTGGAGGGTCAGGAAAGTCTAGGAGGCAGCACCCCACCTCTGGCAACTCCATCCCCGAGCAGCCGCCTTCCCGATTCCCCTCTGAGCGCAGAGCTGGATCCAGGTGTGGCCTCTTTCCCTGACAGCCTAGAGAAGTCTGAGGCAGCTCTTGCAGAGGGCTCTGTTCACAAGGGTGACGCATTGCAATCGCTCAGACTAAGTATTCCTATGGAGGAGACTGAATTGTGTAAGCACACGATACCGGATAAACCCCCGAATCACCCCCTTCCCTTCCTGTTGTGTCGTAATTCCCCCAGTTTTGGCTTTTGAGGCTGATTTAGGCTAACGCTCCCCATTTGGTGTACCCTGTTTTTGCCTGCTCCTTCGTTTCAGCTTGCCGGAGATTTTAGTGGGAATCTCTTCATTGCATCTAATGAATTAATAAAAGGCTTTTTAGTCTCTCCTGTGATTGTGAGTGCTTTATGATGGCAATCCTGGGGTCGTTGTGCTGGTTGGGGATTCGGGAAAAGATGAGCTTTTTCTGCCAACAGCATAAATACTGGCAAGACTTTGTGTATCTTAAGTCAAGTCAATTTGGCTTGGATGTGAAGGATGGCTGAACTAATACGAACTAACTGACACAGAAACTCAAGTGCGCTTTTCTCTTTTTCTGACTAAGGCAGCTGGAATGGCTCATTATGGGTTGCAGAGCACACAAGGTGTTTGGTGTATCGGGACCAGCATGAAGCTTCACTCTTTAAAGACTAGGGATGGGAATCATGAGACACTTAATGATTCTTGTTCCATTTCTGCTTTTACAGTCAATGATTTTTCAAGTAATTGTGCTCTGGAAGACCTTCGTTTTAGATTCTTCAGCGCAGTAATAACATCAGATAAAAAAATACCTCTACAGTTCTTTTAAGAATTATTTTTATCAGTCTGTTGCCACCAAAGATTGCATTTACATAAACCTGTTAAGTGCCATCAGTTGCACAGAAATGATGAATAATTAGATTCAGTGCATTGAACAGGTCTTAAAAGATGTATATAAGATTTGGTTGCACATCCATTCTCTTTTCTATTATTTAAAAATGGAACCAGTTGTCATTTCCTGTCCCTAGAAAAGACATTGTCAACCAAGCATGTTTCAGTATTGATGAGCTGTTGTTTGACTGCTTGGTTGACAATATCTCAACTTTTCACCCGATCAAGAGTTTTGTGTTTTTATTGACCATGTCTTTTTCTTGTAGCATCAAAAGAGCCATCTGTGGAGATGGAAAATGAAGAAAAAATCCGCCAGGAAGCTCGTCGGCGTCTGGAAGAACAGCTCAAACAATACAGAGTACAGCGGCACACTGAGAGAGTGAGTCAGACAAATGAGAACTGTCAGTTTCTGTGAAATGACGGATATTGAATTTAATGAATAGTTGGCCGAAAATTGGCATCATTTACTCACCCTCATTCGAGTTTCAAAAGAAAACGTTTTTCCTAACAGTGAAATTGAATGGACATTGTCTATCTTGTGTTCTCTTCTCAGCCTCGAAGTTTCTTAACATGTATTATTGCACTTTTAATTTGCATTTCTTTTTCTCATTCAGACCCGGCGTTCCACTCCTAAGAGCCGCCCATTTAGCACTTTGGACCCGGAGCTCATGCTCCACCCTGAAGGTCTCCCACGGGCCAGTACTGTCGCCATGACTAAAGAATACTCGTTCCTACGCACCAGCGTTCCTCGTGGTCCCAAACTGGGAAGCTTGGGGATCCCTTCAAGCAAGGAGAAGAAATCAAAGTCATCTCGCTCCAACAAGATCCACTCTCTGGCCGACTACAGAACTCCCGAATCCGACGCTAAAAGCACAGATGCATCGGGTGGGTTAGTTTCAGCGTCTGTCGACTCGTCGTTTAGCTCTCTGCATTCCACCATCAGCTCAGTCTCCACAGTTTCTGAAATCAGCATCAGTTCCGAGACCAACGCTCACTCGGAATTATCTCCGCTAATCAGAGACAACGTCTCCGAGGTGGATGGAAGCGAATCAGGTTTCAGAGCTGATGGTAATGACAGCGATAGTTCGTCCTATAGTAGCGTGTCTACTACAGGGACATATAATATGTTAGCTGCACTAGTGAACCGGCCAAAGGCTCCATATACTGTCGAAGGGAGAGAGATTGCTCCGGAAGCCATGGGCCACTTTCCATCACTGCAGGAAGTCCTGCAGGCAGCCTCTGAAGAGAGGCACATGGAAGAGCTGGAGCAGGAAAGAGAGGGCAGCGTGGAGCCTCGCAGTCGCAGGGACAGCTTTTCCAGCAGGTATGAGTAAATATTTTGTAGACGTCATTATCTGTCTTGCCTCCAGCCCTTTACACCCTCATGACGACTGCTGAATTATGCGTTTGCAGTGTGTCCTATGGGAGTTCTGTGATGGGGACTCATGATGAGATGCTGCAAGTAATGAAAGAGAAAATGAGGTTAGAAGGACAACTGGAGTCTCTTTCCTCTGAGGCCAATCAGGTGAGTTAAGGCTAAAGTCATGTTATTTGTGTATGGTTTTTTTATTTTTTTTTATTACATTTTTGCAATGTCACACAACCCACACCATAGGACACAGTGCAATTTTTATTTGTCAGCTACCCATATATCTATTAGTGGTTGACTGACAGATTTTTAATAAACTATAATATAATTTATAATAAACTTGATATAGTTCTATCATTTTACTACTTTTCTTTTATCAATTTAATGCATACTTGCTGTATAAAATAAAAATCCTAATTCCAGTCTTTTAAACAGTTGTTTGTTCTTAAAACATTAATAATAAACACTAGTCTCTCTTTTTTTTTGTATTCCATCTACTAGTTATCTTTTTATTTATTATACAATTGACAAAAGCAAAAATGCCTCTAACACTAGCTCTCTGTATTATTTTCCTATTCTATCTGTTTTCTTTTCATTATATAATAAAAAAAATTAATCGCTACGTGCACTGTTAAGTTAACTGAAACTTGTCATAGCAATGCTCTTTCATTGATTTCAATTGCTTCCATTGTCCTCATTTGGATAAAAGCATCTACTAAATGACCAAATGTAAATTTTGTTTATTGTTATATACTTCTAATGAACATACTTCTTTAATGGAATAGATCTAAAACCTTCCTCTATTTTCAGGCTCTGAAAGAAAAGACGGAGCTCCAGGCCCAGCTGGCTACAGTAACTGCTCAGTTGCAGGCCCAGGTGGAGCAGACCCAGACCAGTCAGCAGAAGCAGAGCACCCTCACCTCTGAAGTCTCCACACTGCGCTCCAGCTGCTCTACGCTGGAGAAGGCCATGGTGGATCTCCAGGCCAACCTAGAGGGGAAGAATGCCAGCCTGGCCTCGCTGGGCAATGACCTGCAGCTGGCTGAAGAGCAGTACCAGAGGCTCATGGTCAAAGTTGAGGAGATGCAGCGGAGCCTGAATACCAAGGACAACACAGGTGAAGACGAAGTAGTAGATCATGTTATGGTTGAGTCTGGTCAGTTGGGATTCTGGGATATTAGTCTCGGTGTTTAATTACTCAGGGTGGTTAACATATCCCTTTAGATCACTATAGTTCCAGATTTGAATAAATGCAATGCACTGGGAAGTATTTAAGTTAATGTGAATATCTTTGCCTAATTGACTGATTAATAGAAGTCTAGACAAGTGAAATGTTGAGTAGACATATAGACCTGTTAAAATGTTTACATAGCTTTCTCCTATTCATCGTTTCTCCACTTAGTCTCTGAGTTGCGGCAGCAGATGGGAGGCCTACAGGCACAGCTTCAGCGTGTCCAGAGTGAGAGGAACGCTCTGCAGAGCAGACTGAAGACCTCGCAGGCAGAAGTGGACTCTCTACAGCAGCTCCGCCTCTGGTACCAGCAGCAACTGACTATAGCACAGGAGGCACGAGTGCGACTGCAGGGAGAGATGGCAAACATGCAGGTATAATGGCCTGCTAATTGTCATGCTGTGGGCTCAAGGCAGCAATGTTGTTTACAGAAGGTCGAAGAGATTTTAAATCTTGCAAATATGTTGTAGATGAAGGGCAACTGAGTGTGCATTTGTTTACCCATAATGTGTTTTATCATTAACATTTGGGGTTGGTAAGGTTTTTATATATATATATATATATATTTATTTTATTTTTTTTATTATAAAATAAAAATCTTTTGTAACATTCTAAATGTATTTATTGAAGCTATTATTTATATAATTGCTCATAATTGAATGCATGCATCTGAATAAAAAAAAAATACAAATCTTACTAACCCTAAACATATAAGCGACAGTGTATGTATTCAAAAGCCTGTGTTTGTCATGAAGGATGCAAATGCAAAATGGCCATCTGTAGTGTGTATTTGTTTGCGCATTTACTTCCAGGCGGGTCAGATGACTCAGATCGGCGTGTTGGAAAATCTAAAGATGGAGAACGTTACTCTGTCTCATAAACTCACAGAGACGAAACATCAGTCTATAAAAGAAAAGGAACGGATTGCTGTGCAGCTACAGAGTATAGAGGTCAGGCACACTAACAACATTTATTCCCTCCATCATTTAATCTCTTTCTGTCAATCTGACATCACCTGGCCATTTCTTAAAGCACACTAAACTGGAAACTAACTCGGTTTAGTGATTAAATTCAGTTTTCAGTGAAGTTAACTTTAAGAAGTTTATGTATTTAAGTCATTAAAAGTGAATGAAGATGAATGAAGATTTTTACAAATAAATCTAAAAAGCATACAAAATAATAGTATTAACTTACTGATTGTCATTCAGGTAGACATGTTGACGCAAGAAGCAGCCATCCATCAAATCCAGGAGGCGAAGTCAATGGTGGAGGAAGATCTTCAGCACAAACTGGAAGAGTTTGAAGAGGAGCGAGAGCATCTGCTCAAACTTGCCAACACAGCCACGACACTGGAGAGAGAGCTCGATCAGGTAACTAAATCCTTACACGCACTACCATATTTGTCTTTTGTGGTGTATACTAGCATTCAAGATCTCACCTGGTAATTAAAGAGTTGTATTTGAACAAGACTCTTAATCGCAGGTTGCTCCACAGGGGCGTTTTTGTAATATGTGACCATAAACCAGTCATAAGTAGAAGTATATTTGTATCAATATTTGTAAATTTTTGTACCGCAAATATATCAAAGCTTAATTTTTGATTAGTAATACAAAATGTGCAATATGTGCACCCCCTAATAATGACTGATTGTTCTCCTTCAAGGTCAAACTCATTCTCTCCCAAAAAGACGCCCAGCTGGAATCGCTTCAGCGTGAGCATCTAGAGCTGATGAAGCAGCTCACCACTACTCAGGAGACCCTCCAAACCAAAGAACAGGCCCTAAATCAGCTGGAAGCACGTTACCAAGAGCTCCAGGCCCAGCTGGAGGAGCTTCAAACTGACGCCACGGCTAAAGAGGAAACCCTGCAGTATCTCCAAAATGAGAAAATAGTACTGGAAGTTGCTCTGCAGGCAGCCCGGGCTGATAAGAGCCAACTAGATGAAGGAGCGGAAAGGCTTGGAGAGGAAGTGCTGGTGGCGTCAGACACTCTCGACCAGCTTAGGCAGGAAGTGCAGGTTAAATCAACACAGGTGTGAGGTTTAAAAGTGAGCAATGCTCTTTTTTTCTTAAAAAAAACCCCAAACAAACATCAGAATTCAAATTTTCTTTTCTTTCCACAAGATTGAAGCTCTCCAGCAAGAGAACGGCAACCTCAAAAAACAAGCACAGAAACTGAAAGAGCAGTTCATGCAGCAGAAGGTATGATCTCAGTATCTTAAAGTGCATAGAGTGTAGTACATTGGATTCACGCCTTCCTGTTTTGTCCATATCAAGTGGTAGCCCATCTTAAACATGAGAAATTAAATTTGGCCATTTTGGTTTCAGTAGGGCATTAAAGATTTGCTTGTTGCTGGATAAGATGAAAAGTTTCCACCAACAAAACATCTACACCTAATGCTTTCAAATCAAAAAAATTGGAAAATGTTTTTTTTTATCGCAGGTGATGGTTGAAGCTTACAGGAGAGATGCCAGCTCCAAAGAACAGTTGATCTCCGAGTTGAAGGCTTCTAAAAAGCGTCTGGTGGCAGAGGTGAAGGACCTAAAGCAGGAGCTGTTAAAAATGGAGGGAGAAAAGAAGAGCGCAGAACAGGAACAGGCTCGTCTGCAGAAGGAAGTGGAGAGAGTCCAGCAGCAAATGAACGGTCTGGAAGCCCATTTACAATCTGTCCAGACAGAGAGAGACCATCTTGACTCTCAGCTGCAGGTACGCACTGACTGCATTACTATTACCATCATTTCTGCTGCAGAGATGCACAAAAAACATATATTGCTTTTCAGCAAGGATGCATTAAACTAATCCAAAGCAAAGAGTTGATGTTAAAAAAAAGTTTAATATTAAGCAATTTATCAAACACATTTTCTTAAACTGAACAATTATTGACCACCAACTTTGGAACCATTTCTGAAGGATCATGTGACAATGACCACTGTGAGCTTTATCAGCTTTTCCATCACAAAAATAAATACCATTTTATTTTTTTATGAATATGAACGCAGCCTTGGTGAGCATTAGACACCAAAAAACCCACTTTTGAACAATAGTGTACAGCACATTCTGACACTCTCCACATTGTTTGCTTCAGTCCCTTCAGTTTGACCAGAACCAGCTGGCGGCTGTGACCGAAGAGAATGAAAATCTGAGAAAGAGGATCGAACAAATGCAAGATGAAGCCAGAAAGTGAGTCACAATCACACCGCCTCTCCTACCATAAGGGTTTCCATAGCGATCGCTGCTCAGTCTTTGACACCATGAATATGATGTGACATATAGACAATAGTGCGTATTTGCTTGTGATGTTGCATCGCAGAATTAAATGACGAGGAATTGGCATGCATTTTTTTAAACAAAGTAAAATGACCTCGAGGAACCTCTGATCATGAAGTAGACTAAAAAAAATTGTATCTAACTTGCTGTTATGTGCTGCTCTTTCCTCTTCCAGGGCTATCTCAGAGCAGAAGGTGAAGATGAAGCGTATAGGCACAGATTTGACCAGTGCACAGAAGGAGATGAAGGCCAAGCATAAGGCCTATGAGAACGCAGTTGGCATTCTGAGCCGCAGGCTGCAGGAAGCCCTCACCGCCAAAGAGGCCGCTGAAGCTGAACTTGACAAACTCAGAGCTCAGGTTTCAGAGGGTGGAAATAGCCAAGCACTTCAGGTAAACTGCTACAGATCGTCTGTAATTGAAACACTGAAAGTTAAAAGAGATGCATAAATATTTGATTGTAATTCTTTGTAAGTAACTGCGGTTTCTCTTCTTTTTCAAAAATGTAACGAGTTGATGTGTATTTGTTGTTATTGCTTCAGGCCAAGGTAGAGTCCCTGCAGGGAGAACTAAAGGCAGTGAGCCAGAGTAAAGCCATGCTGGAGAAAGAGCTACAGGAGGTCATCAACCTCACTAGCACTGAGCTGGAGGAATACCAGGAGAAAGTGCTGGAACTGGAAGACGAGGTGAGAGAACTTATCAATGGGGATTTAATGGTAACTTATAAATGGCAACTTATACATTTTTTTTTTAAAATAATTAACATGTTCACAATAAAATAAAATGAATAAATAAAAGTATTCATTTCTTTAAAAAAAATCTGAATGAACTCAAACATTTGAATGATAGTGTACATGCACGTTTAATTAATTATTAATTATTTTTTGGTAATTATGTACAATAATAAACTTGGATTACAATAATTTTTTAATAAGCTGTGATTTGTTCATTTAACTTTATTTTCTCTTCATTTCACCTATAATTGTTTCTTTTTTCCCCCCTACAGCTTCAAGAGTCAAGAAACTTTAAGAAGAGAATTCGTCGCCTGGAGGATGCCAATAAGAAGCTTGCACTTGAGCTAGAGCATGAGAAAGGGAAGCTCTCTGGGCTTGGGAAATCCCACAGTGCATTGCGGGAACATGCCAATATTCTCGAGGCTGCGTTGGCAAAGCGAGAAGCAGATCTTGTCCAGCTCAACTTACAGGTGTGATGCTACCTTCACAAACCTGTTCTTTAACCTCAGATGTTTTTACTTCGTCTGTTTGTTTTTGTTCTGGTTGTTTTTAACCTCTCGGTTATCCGTCGCTTCAGGTTCAGGCAGTGCTAAAGCGTAAAGAAGAAGAGGACCAGCAGATGAGGCAGTTGGTGCAGACGCTGCAGGCTGCCCTGGAGAAAGAGAAAATAAAAGTCAAGGATCTGACAGAGCAGGTTAATACATGGTGTAACAGCTGCAAGGCATATCCAGTTCCCCTTTGAGAACTCCCAAAGACTGTGGTTTATTTTGTTACGCGCATGTATGTGACCTGTGTGTTTGTATGCTCTGTTCAGGTGGCGGAGGCCAAGCTAGAGGCAGCCCATAACCGCAGGCATTACAGAGCAGCCATGCTGGAACTCGGCGAGATCAAGAAAGATCTGCAGACCAAAGAGGAGCTCATCAAAACCCTGCAGGAAGAGGCTAAAACACTTGCGTAAGTCTGTGTTTTCTTAGGATCACAGTCACACTTCAAGAGATCTTCACGAGGGCCGGCTATTCTGCAGTGGTGAACTGATGATTGTGAGCTTACATGGAGAAAGAAGGAAACCATAAATGCAGCGTCGGAGATCAGTGCCTAAACTGCTTTATTAACTTCTCCGATTTATGATTTACTTAAAAGTGCAGCTTCTCTGTTTGTGTCGGTGTGTTTTGTGAAATATTTCTCTCTCTTTGACAGGGCTCAAGATGAGAAGCACTCTGAAGAGGTTTCCCATTTCCAGGAGGAATTAGCCGATGCTCACGCTCAACTCCAGATCCTTCAAAAACAACTTGATGACGAGCTCGGCAAACAACCTCTCACTAACCAAGAGGTACACGTGCAAACCTGGTCAACTGGCTCACTTTTTGAATCAATATAATGCTGTCTAGGGAAGCAGGTTGCAAGGTTTAAGAGCCTGAGCCCAACTCTAAATATATCTCTCAATATTTGCATTTAGCAGATTAAAGATGCGTAGCTGTTTCTCTGAAAAATGATGCTATAGCCAGTAATTCTACTCTGGAATACACACCGCTAGCATACTGAACCATTAAAATGTTATGATTTTTTTATTAAGCTGCTTTTTCTGTTAAACGGTGTGTATTGTGAAAAGCACTATATGTGAAATGTGCAAATATATTGTATCTTATTTAACCCTAAAAGGTACATAGTAGTACCTCAGGGGTACGTGTTACCGCTCTATGCAACTTTCAGTGCCTAGAGAAGCTGTTGTGCCCTTGTGAGGACAGCTTGTGCTTGTTTTTTTTTGACGGTTAAATCAAATTTAAGCACACAGACTTACCACAAGTTAGTGGAGAACCGTGACTCATTCACAATCACTATATATCATGTATGCTGTGTTCCTGTCTCCCTGCAGGTGGAGGATCTGAAGTGGGAAGTGGAGCAGAGGCAGCGGGAGATCGAGACGCAGAAACAGCAGCTGGACATGGTGGAACAGTGTCACCAGAGAGAGATGGACACCCTGCAGGACACTCTACAGGTCAGATGCGCTTGTCCGCTTGTGTAACATGTATTTTGATCCTTTTCTTCTGAATGCTGGCGTTTCTGTTTGATATGACCTGCAGCGGATAAAAGTGGAGCTGGAGATGGTGCAGGAAGAGCTCAGTGGCACACGGAAGGATAAATTCATGCTGCAGGCCAAAGTGGGAGAGCTGAGGAACAGCATGAAAACTGTTCTTCAGCAGAACAACCAGCTCAAACAGGACCTCAAAAACGGCAAGCTCAAAAAGGTAGGAGTAATGCTCATTTTAATTTGCCATTTAGACAACATGGATGTTTGTGAGCGTGCAATATCTGTCCCCACAACAGAGGATGGATTTAAAGGGGGAATCGACCCCAGTGACTCCAGTGAAAATCCCAGACTGCCCTGTTCCTGCTTCACTTTTGGACGAACTGTTGAAACCCTCCGCATCCGTCAATAAAGAACCTCTCAATAACCTCCACAACTGTCTGAAACAGCTGAAGTAAGACTTACACACATCTCACCATGTGACAACTAGAGGAGTACTATTCAGTAATGTGTTTATTTTTTGTTGTTTAGCTTCTATTCAAACAAGAATGATCGATGTTTGTTTATCAAAATAAAAAGTAAAGAGCTATTGTTACACAATTGAAATAAATAAAGCTACCACAACCACACAACAGATGGCGTTCCTTTCTCACTCACTCATCTGATGGTCATTTCTCATAGGCAGGAGATGGACAGCCTTCAGAAGCAGATGGAGGAACACACGGTCACGGTGACGTCGCTGGCCAGTGCAGAGGAGGAGCTCCAAAAACTGGGGCTTCATGACAACAGTAGCAACGGTTCACCTGAAAAAGAAGAGAGCGATGAGATGCAGCCCTCGTAATACGCAGAGAATCCTTTAAAGACATTATTATCTGACAAGAAAGTTCCGTTTTATCTCTATGGGCACTTTTTAGTTTCTTTATTCCTTATCAACTGCCAATATTTGGCTTTATCCCTTTCATAACCAAGATTGTTCGGGTGAAACCAAGCGTTTCTTTAAACCACAGCTTTATTTTCAGGGGTTATTTTGGTGTGTGTTTGTGTTGTAATCACTATTTATTCTCGCGATGAACGAATAGAGCTGCTCTCTATGTCTTATCGGTTTTGTTTATCTCGCAACTGGCGTTCAGCTTAGGAACGTTTTTTTCTCATCTCATAAGAAAGAGGTTTGTGAGGGCTACTGCTAGGCTGCTCAGTCCTGGAGAAGTGAAACATCCAGGGCACCAGACTCCAGTGTTATAGTAACTAGTGACCTATTGACCTGATTGGTCAAATGTATGTCTACACATCCGTCTGGTGGTAGTTCTCGCTTCTTGCATGGAGATTTCAGCAGCTGAACTGTTCTTCCATTCCTCTGTGCCTGTGAATGAGCTGACCTCTCATTCCGTCACTGGACAGATGCCTGCTCTAGAGCTGTTCCCTGCAATATAGCGCAAATATTATCTACTAAACAATACGAGGCCCCATATCAATCGCACATTTTAGAGCACAGATCAGCCCAGATTCCCCCGAAAACAGAGTGTTCTTAGTTTTCCCAGGCTTCAAATCAAGTCTAAAGCGATGCCGACAACTTCCTGTCTTACATACACACTGTGTACTGCTTTACTCATAAGTCTGCGAGTTCATATCCGCTGTGGAGACTATAATGCGTACTTGAGGATGCGCTTACAATATTATACTTCGCACTACGGCCTCTTTCTGATTGAAACTCAGGACCTGAAGCCCCAGGAATGTACGCGTGAGATTGGGAGAAAGTATAGTAGCCCTTTTGTTCGGGGTAGTATATTATCGATCAGATCATCTAATATCTGCTAGTATCTGGTTTCTGTCTATGGTTTGCAGAAAAGGTCTTGTCAGAATTCGACTAGTTCTGTTAAGGGCTGCGCCTTAAAATGAATCCAATAAGGACACCTTTAAATACTATTAAAAATGTATAGCTTGAATGATTTTTTTCTGTTGAGAGATCTTGGGGAAATAATGTAAAATAAGTTGTATGTGCTCTCGAAAGTGTGTTGTATGTATATATTTATAATATATATATATATTTGAAAGGTGTTGCACAATTGATAAAAGAAAACAAGCTTACTGACCTTCAGGTATGGACTGATGTAAAATATTACTTTTTGATGGAAAGATTTTGCCTTTTTCTTTTCTTTTGCCCGATACCATATTCACTTATTTAAAAACATTCTCACTTTCTGAAATTCTCATGGATAGTTTGTCATTACAGCCTTAATTATTGAAAATGTGCGCAAAGATATTTTGAATACTGTACTTTAATAATAGGTGTAATACTGTCTTTCCCCTGATGTCGTTATTTCACAAACTCCATTTGTCGATTGTGTCTGTGGAGCTGGAATTAACCATCTAATTGGCTTGAACTGTTTTAAGTGTGTTCTGAGATGATGACGTTGATCTCCATGTATGGTAATAACCTTTAGACTGCTTTAAATGAATAAGACATAATGGGAAATGAAGCTTTACGCACTAACACCTACATTTATCTTCAAAGGAGTTATACATATTCAGTGAAAGGGTTTGTAATGAACTGAAAGTGTACTGTGTGTTAATTACTGTACTGACTAAAAGCACGAGTTTCTGTTCAGTGTTTATAAATAAGAAAAAAAAGTTTGACTTTTAATTCTTTGCTTGCTCAGCATTTTTATGGGATGTACCATATTGAGTGTAAAATATAAATCATTCTGTAAAAGAATCCAATCTTGTCTTTTGTTCCTATTTAATGTTTTAGACGGCAATATTTATATCATAACAGATATTCTTATACAAATATAAATTAACTAGATTCACTACTATATGCTTAGGGTTACAGGCATGTAAAAAATAAATAAATAAAATATATATATATATAAATATAACTGATATGGGATGAATTAAACATACATAATTCAACTTCTTAATGTTTCCCTGTGCTCATCTTTTAATACATACAAATGTCATCCACTAGGGGGCGCTGCTAAAACCCGTTCAAAAACCAGCAAAGACCATCGAGCAAGAGAGACTTCCGGGAGGCACATTTTGCTTAGACGTTAACTTAAAACAACTGGCTAGATCTCTGCGAAGCATATATTTTCACGTGTGCATGATTATAGTTGTTCTGGTACAGAAAGAGCCATATTCGAGTGCGGCGTATTTAGTTCCTGTTTCGCCACAATAAGTGTCAGTAGGCATGGCTGAATGGAAACTAAGCATGTAACGTAAGGAGCTCTTGGAGCGCGACCCATCTCCACCTGCAGCCTTCATACATTAGCAGACAGAAGCAGAGGTAATACCTAGATTCTCTTATTTGGCTGAGTTTTTAGTCGCTTTCACCCTCCTTTTTTGTCTTCGTTGCCAAAGTCAACCTGTCATTGTCCTGTATTAGCATTGGTATTTGCTGTATTGTGGGACGTCATTGTCAAAGTATTGACTTACAATATGTGGGTTTAAGCATGACTGATGCCTGGTTCGACTCTTTCGCGAATCGGTTCTTTCGAGCAATTTGTTTCAAATTATTCCGTCATTCCTTTACGTAATGACGTAAAACCGCGCTGACGCATATTGCATATAAAGTTCACCCTGGATCACAAAATCAGTCATAAGGGTCATTTTTTTCTACATCATCTAAAATATAGATTAAATAGGCTTTCAATTGATGGTTTGTTTAACATAAAACAATGTTTGGCTAAGATACAACTATGAAAATCTGGAGATCTAAGAAAATCACCTTAAAATCCAACTGAAGCTTTTAGCAATGCATATTAATCAAAAAGTAAGTTTTGATATATTTACGGTTGGTAATTTACAAAATACTTTAATGGAACATGGATCTTTACTTAAGTGCCATCTGAAATTTTCATTTAAAATTAGCATTTTTATTAGGCTCTTGTAACATTGTAACATGTAACTCATTTCAGGGTAACCATTATAAAATATCGTTTGTATTTATCATTTTTACATTTCTGCAAATACTGATCCACAAGGACATAATGAGAGGAAGCTTGAATTCAAGATTCAAGATTTTTTTAACTTCTACTTTATTCACTTTCTGCAAACAAACACTAGCTTTTCTATTCTTTTTATATTCAATTTGTCGTCTTTTTATTTATTACACCATTAACAAAAGCAAAACAAAGGCCACTAACACTAGCTGGCTCTATTCTATTTAGCGTCTTATTCATTTTGTATATAATAGTTGGATAAAGTACCACTTCCACTCTAAAATGAGTTGAATTTGTGAACGAATCATTTGAACCTGTTGAATCGATTCACTAAAACGATCCGGATCACCCGGCGTTTAGAGCACATGAACCTTGCCTGGCGAAGTGCGCAGGCGCAGACCGTTTCACGCGCACGCGCACACCGAGCTGTAAACAATGCGACCCTTCCATAGCGTCCGCGCGATTCACACTCATATAAACCTTTAATAAATCACACATGCACATCTGCGCGTTCCCGTCGCGCTCGGCGTCACTGTTCAGCTGATAGATGGTAAGTGGTGCAAAAACGACGGGTGGCATTTTCATCCCCCGCATTTTTATGTCATATCTATTAATCAGGATCATGAAATACTGAGGCAAAAACTACAATGGATGGTAACGGGCGTGACGCCTCGGTTTCAATAAACTTTTTAGATGTTGCAGATGCATGGTTGCCTCACAGGGCGTGAGATTTAGAGAAGTTTACTTCAAAACACGGTTTGTGCAGCCCCTCTTCACGTTTTTGATGCTTAACAATGCTAAGGAGCTTGAAGATGCTGTCAGTTTAACTGCCGCGATGACGTGCCGTGACGTCATATCGTTTTTCATACACGTAAAGGAAGTAAATTATTTATATGTATTTTACCACACTGAGACAACTCTGTTTTCGCGTTGATTGGGGAATGTGCAGTGCCTGCTTAAATACACCATAACTAATAAAGTAGGGAATGTCCATTTTAAATGACTATAAAAGTGACATTATATATATATATATATATATATATATATATATATAGATAGATATATATATATAGATAGATACAGATTGCTGTTTTTGTGATTCTTCTAGTGAAAATACACCTCGTGCAATTGTCCTTATACAAAAATATTTTGTGGTGTTTTGTTTATTAACCAACATTTCCTTCCACGTTTATCAGTGTTGTGTTTGGGAATGTGTTTGGTTTCTAAAACCTAAACAACAAAAATAATGCGTATTTTATTGTTGATCTTCTATTGCTCTTCATTGCAAAAATTAAATCTTCCAAAGCTCATTTTTATTGGCTTAAAAATATATAGAGCATCTGATCCGTTTCTTATATTTCCATTTATGTTTAGTAATTTAGCAGCCTTTTTATCATTAGAGGGTCAAATAAAGATTTTTTATATGTTATTTCTTCATCAAAGAATATTTGAATATTTCGTTTTCATAATGTTTAATATTTATTTTAATATTTAAGTGTACTATATTAGGTCCGTACACCTTTGCGCTTCATGTGTAAAAGGAAGGAAGTATATTATAAGCACCAGGAGTGTGGCCTACCTTTTTTTTAATTCTACGTTTGTTACCAGTCTCAGCTGGTGCTGTTATCATCATGAGACATACAGGGTCTTGCCAGGTTATACTGCCTTTTCTGCTTTTATATCATTTTCAGCTTGTAACCCACAATGTGTGTGTGTGTGTGTGTGTGTGTGTGTATATATATATATATATATATATTTTTTTTTTTCTGATCAGGTAGCCAAAGCAGCAGAAGCATGGACGCAGTCCTGAGTAGGTTGAAAGGTCTCACTGCTGACGAGTTGAGGGAGGAGATCATTAAAGCCAACTTGAAATGTGGCCCCATCACTGCCACGACAAGAGCCATATTTGAGCGTAAGCTCGCCAGGGCTCTGGTGGAGAACGCTGGACTTACCGAGCCCGACAGCAGCGATGGTAACAGTGCCTCACTGGACAGCTCTGGGAGTGTGGTGCCACCCTGTGCCAAATCAGCAACCCAGGATTCAGTTGGAGGCGAGGATGGGGATTTTGGGTACGGCATGGGCCTTAACCCACCTGAGGAGGAGGCTCTGAGTGGAACGGTGTGCCCTTGTAATGTGGAGAGTTCACAATCAGAGACACAGACTCCCTCTAAAACTGCTCAGGTGTCGCCCACCCTCTTCTACGGAGTGTGTCCATTGTGGGAGGATGTGCTGGCTAGGAATGGTAAGAGTTTTTACCTTTACTTAAGACACATGGCACAGAAAGGGAGTTAAACTAGCATTAAAGGAACAGTTCCCCCAAAAATGAAAATTCTCCCATCATTTACCCTCCCTCGAGGAGTTCCAAAATTTGTATGAATTTTTTTGTTCTCACATAGGAAGATATTTTGAAGAACGTTGTAAATTTGGTCACCATTGACTTCCATAGTGGGAAAGAAACTACCATGCAAGTCATTGGTGACCCAAACATTTACACACTGCGCCTTTTTAATATATTTTAAAATGCCATTTATCTCTGATGATTGCAATGTTTTTAGTGTTACATGATCCTTCAGAAATCATTTTCACATGGTGATTTGGTGCTCAAGAAACATTTCTTATCATGATCAATGATAAGCAGCTTTTGTAGACGCTTATTAGCACTCTTCTCAGCACAGCACGCTTTTACATGGTTATACTGCGCAGAGATGACTCAAACCTGTTGTGTCGGTGTGAGACTATTTTCCTCTTCCTCTTTAGAGAGAGCCCATGTGTACACAGATAAGAAAGAGGCTTTGCAAGCTGTTAAAATGATGAAGGGGGCTCGGTTTAAAGCTTTCGCCAATCGTGAGGATGCGGAGAAGTTTGCCAAAGGCATATGTGACTACTATCCTTCGCCTAGTAAAAGCACTCCCTGTGCTTCTCCTGTCAAACCTGGCCTGGTGTTTTGCAAAGGTGAGGAATCATCCCAGATGTAAAGCCCTTTTGATGAATAACTTATGTGTCTGTTTCAAAATTAATGTAGTAGATTATAAATTAATATATCAATTAGGGTTTGGGAATCTTTCGGTACCTCATAATTCGATTTAAAATCGATTAATGGTTTTTAATCACGATTCACTATTTTTTTGTGCACACTAGACATTTTTGGCGTTTAATGATTAATATGCGAATCGATTTTATTCCTCCCACCCCTAAACTAAACGGTTTTTGTGTTAAATTCCAAAACCAGACAACCCTACTGTGATGGAGGCAGACACAATCAACAGAGAGAAGGCGAACAGTTTTAAGAGCCCTCGGACGCAAGATTTGACAGCCAAGCTAAGGAAGGCTGTGGAGAAGGGAGATGAGATGGCCTTTACTGAGCTGGTTTGGAGCAACCCTCGTTACCTCATCGGGTCAGGGGACAACCCTACTGTAGTCCAGGTAAAAGCTTTTGTACTGTAACCAGTTTGTATGAAGTAGCTTTGGCTGGTTTTCCACTTGATATGGCGAGCTGTTGGCTTTTTTGTAAAGTCTCTTTTCAAACGAGCCTGATGTCTTAATATCATGTTATTTATTTACAAACCCAAATGTTTTCACATGCACCATTGCACGTTCTTCCACTTATCAATCTCTCAGTGCTGTTCTATTGTAAATCTGGCTGCAGGAGGGCTGCAGGTATAACGTGATGCACGTGGCTGCTAAGGAGAACCAGCCAGGCATTGTTCAGATCCTGCTGGACACTCTCGAGAACCCAGATTTCATGCGGCTTATGTATCCAGATGACCAGGAGAGCATGCTGCAGAAACGCATCCTATATATCGTCGACTTGTACCTTAACACGCCAGATAAAGCTGTAAGTGGTGCTTTTTTATATCGGCCTTATTTAACTGTTCAAATGCTGACTATATAGAGGACAAAAATAATTGTCTGATGTGAAATATTTCTACAGATGTTTATAATTTCTCTACAAATTCTTTGAAGTAAAAAAATAAACTCGGCTCGCTAGAGTTTGTAATAGTCCCACCTGAATGCTCTGTCGTGTGTTTCGCAGGGATTTGAGACACCGCTCCACTTTGCATGTAAGTTTGGCTGTCCAGAGGTGGTGAACATACTCTGTTCTCATCCCGATATCGACAAGAACTGCAAGAACAAGTATAGCCGGAAGCCCTCTGAGGTACAGCAACTGAGATACATTAACTTTCATGCTGAAGATTTCCGAATTTATCGAAGCTCATTTGTCAGTATTCTTCATTTAGGTCATTTGTGAAAGAATGAGAGAAAAGGGTAAAATTCAGGAGGTCAAACAGAAGATAAACGAATATTTGGAAGGTAAGTCAGCGATTATATAGTTTTGCATTCCTTCATTATTCTTTGAAAATGTAGAGTAGTTGCATTCCTAACTCTAATACTGATCACTGATTGGCTACAGATCGATTATACATCCCCTTATTGAGAGCTACTGATAACTCCTCCCAACCTGTGATTGGTGCACCTTGGTCCCCTGAGCCAATGGAAATTCCGTCACCACGGTTACCAAGAAGCCCTAAGGATCCAGTTATGGCAGTCAGGGCCTTTGCTGGACCGTTAAGTCCATCTAAAGTGAGTTTTGTGCTTTATATGTTTAGTCATTTATGGTTTTAACAAATTTGTACATTAATTTAAAGTCTTTTTTTAATTTAGGCAGATGAGTTCAGGCGAGCGTGGAAGACTCCTCCCAGAGAACGGGCAGACCGTTTCCACAACATCTTAAAGTCTGACCCAGAACGTGGAGCAGAAAGAGTTGGCAGGTCAGTGCTAAGAAGCTGGACATTACTTGTAGTAGTAGTAGTATTAAATAGTTGTCTATAATAATACTGTTTTTGGTGTTCAAGATTGCTATTAAGCATTGTTTAGATAATGGTGCCTTGTCTGTGAGCAGAGATCTGGCCCATGAGCTCGGTCACCCCTGGGCAGAGTACTGGGGTTTCCTGGACAGTTTTGTGGACCTGCAGTCAAGCGAAGGCCTGAAAATGCTTGAAGAATACCTCAGTAAAAAGGACTTTAGGGAACGAGCTCACGAGGAGGCTGGAGAGAACGAAACCAGCAACAGGTTCAAAACCCCATCTCCGGGTAAGACCACTGACTTGTAACATACCCTCAAAAATGTCACCTTTTGGCAAAATGTGTCATTCTTCAACTCTTATGGAATACTTTTTTATTGAAGAAAATGAATGAAGATGAATAGCTGTCAGCTGGTAAATTTAATTTAAAAATGTATAAACTATTTATGTCAACCAATTACCAAACAATGTATAATTTTGTTCAGTATGAGGTGTAAAAAGGTCACATTAACACCTAAAGAAAGACAACTAAGCAGAACATGCTCAGGTCAAAGTGTCTGAATAATCTTTGGTCCCAGATTTTTATACATTTTAATCTAATCCACTAAATTTTTCGGTATATGTCACCGTTTACCTTTAGTTTGCTATCTTCACTTATATACATGATCTATATTGTCTTGCACCTGCTATTAAAAGATGTCAAAAATGATATCTGCCATCTGAGTAATATTTAGTTTGACTGCACATCTACATGGTACACCAAACTCTCCATGATTTGATGTCCCCTTTTACATTTCAGGCAAACTAAAGAAGTTCTGTAACTCCATCTCTGTGGGGGCATTTTTGGACGAGGGTGATGATATCAGCCTGGAGGAGATCAAAAACAGGCAGAACGCTGCCCTCACCAGTATTTCTTCTGTGTGCTCCAAAGATGGCCTGCAGGGGGCGGTAGGGGGGCTTGAGTTTCACATCCTCCCGGTCTCCCACAGCGCTGACCTCATCGAGGTGGCGGCGGAGCAGGATCTACTACTCTCCAACAGTAAAAATGGCCTGTGCGAGCAGGGCCCTGGGGACAGGACTCCAAATGGGGACAAAATGTCCCCTCGCATCTGCGGTTCATCAAATTCCTGCATTCTGTCGCCAATCTCAAACCTAATGGCTGAGTTTGAGAGGATGTCTCTGCTGGATGAGCCAGATAGGACAAACAGGGAGAGAAGAAGAAGTGGAGGGAAACGTCACAGAGACGCCCAGGCCCCGGAGCTCACCTCTGGACTGGGCCGCCTGTCTTTGACCTCGGAAGACGACTCTGTGTTTGATACAGACAGGACGTCTGGGTTACGCGCAGCGGAGAATGATGGATTGGAGAGAAGAAACGAAGTAGATGCGAGGTCCAGTGCAAGTTCTGATGAATACTTTCTGGCCAATGAGAGGTTAGAACCTACGAACCAACGGACTATAGAGACTTCGGGGGGTGAGCGCACGATCTGCGCTAGATCAAAGTCCTGGGATCATGGGGGAAGAGACCTCAGCTCCTCAGGGTCTTCCAGCTCCTACAGATCACTTGACAGCTCTCAGGACTTCATACTGCGTACTCCTCCTAGAGTGGAGAAAAGACTCTTCATCGAAGGGTGAGAGGAGTCTGTGATGCTTCCATATAAAGGCATTACGCATTTCCAGCAGTATAGCATAGAGATGTAATATCTTAGTCATGGAATTTCCTAAATATTAGGCTTTTATGGTACACTTTCGTACACACATGGTGTCCCATACTTTATTTTTTAAGCATAGACTTTAGGTTAGATGACGCATGAAATTGTATGCAGATGAAAGAAGGCCAGGATGGATAGACTTGCAGTTCACAATGGCATGCTCAGTGCAGAGGTCCAAGATGGCACCTTTAAGTTTTTGTCCATCAAATTTGAAGGTTATACAAAATTACAGTCCAAATTTGTCCCTTACACACCTGCTTTCATTCCAGTCAAATGTTAAATATGGTGCTATTTTTTTTTATATACATATACATTTTTTTTTGTTTTTATAAATTATGTAGTTACTTAAAGTGCCTTTTCAAACATGATCGTTCATGCAGTGTGTCATGTAGCCGTGTGTGAACATAAACTATCTGCAAAGTTGTGATGCCGACAGTGCACGATAAAAAAAGTTATTGTCTATCAAAATGAAAAGAAAAAAATGTAATTCTGTGGATAGTCTAAGAAATTTTTTTTTAAATGATAATAAATACATTTCATTATTTTCTTCTTTTTGCAGGGATTCGCCCACCAAGCTGGACAGAGAGGTTTTGTCAGCTTTAGGAGGTGCGGACATCGACCCTCTGAAGTATCCCGGCATTCAGAAATGGAAAAGCACAATTCAGGCATACTCTGACTTAGAAATGCAAAGGTAGGTAGAACATTACTTATAACTACGTTATTATTTATTTAGAAAGGGTTCATCTGATTGTTTAAAAATATCATGAAAAACACTGATTTAAAAAAAAAAAAAAAGTACATTTTCCACAAGTTGGTATAATTCATTGGGGTCTTAATGAAAAGTCTATAACAAACTTTGGTTAATATTTCTCAATGGCGGTGTAAAACTACACCCTTTTTACTTAATAAAAAACAGCTCTGTATACAGCAAGCCATTTCAGTGCGTGTCCCTTTAAATGCTAATGAGGTGTGCTTACCCCGCCCCTCTCTTCTGTGGGGTAACCATCTGTTTTCATGAGACTGTTTACTTTAGTCGCGGAGCTTGCTAACTAGCACATTTATTTGCTAACTAGCAAATTTATAAAAAAAAAACAAAAAAAATGTAAAGATCCCTCTTGAACACATCTCGTGACATTTAAGAGGTCTGTTTTTCTGTTTTCAGCTGGCAGACTCCTACGGTGTACAAGAGCCATTTGAGGGCTCATTCAGCCACCCCTGGCTCTCCAGCGGGCAGCTTGATGTCCCCCGCGGGTCGCTTCAGTCCAGCCCGTCACATGAGCTCACCGGACATCTGCAGCCCCGGACGCTACAGCCCAGCACACTCCAACTACAGTCCTGTGAGCTACATCCAGCGCATCCGACTCAAACATTTTGGAGACGCTCCCGTTTAACAAACGTTCTCCATCCCATCCAGCCCTATTTCTACCAATTAGCATTTGAAATATAAAAGCGCAACTATTCAATATGGGATGAAATGGCCCTCAGGAGAATGGTGTCATAACGCCATGAAATGCTCAAATTGGACTCCTAGTGCCGTGCAAACTGCAGATAGGATCTCGCAACAGGCCGTCCTTCAGTTTCTATGCTCCTAGGTTCGTAGAACACAGCTCAAATTATAATATGCACATCTCCCGGAGGGTTCCCGAATCATAAAATATATAATATAAAATATAAATATTTGGTACTTCTGTGTATGACACCCAGTGTGTTGATCTGTGATGGTTGTATAGACTTTTTCTAACCCGTTTTGTTTTCTATTTTCTTTCTTACCTGTGTGTGTGTGTGTGTGTGTGTGTGTGTGTGTGCGCTTGGGAGATCACAAAACTTTCCCACTTATCACAGTCACTTAAATTAGAGGGAAAAAAGATGTCAGCGCATAAACAGAAACCCAGAGCTAAAAATCACATAGTAGTAAATGATTTGATTATGTTTTCTAGTTAACTGTCAGTAGCACATAATGCTCATTTTAATGGGTATTTAATGGTTTTAAGGTTATAAAGGGAAAAAAAAATCAACTGACTGCCAGGAATAATTTGTATTCCTCAATTAGAGAACTGCCTTAAATTTCTAAAAGAAAAGACCAACTTCTCAAACTCAAAGCAGGTGTTGGGGAGCAAGAGGTCTATAACGTGTGAATATTCCCCTTTTTTAAGTTTAGTCAATGTGATTTATCATTTCTAAGTATGCATTTGTTTGCACTTTTAATTATTTTTGGAGTTTGACACAGTTCATCGCGAACAACAGATGAGAGGCGGTTAGTCGGAAAGATGTGAATCTGAGCCGTGCCACATGCAGAGCTGACCGATAACGGAAATATGGATGGCGAGTCGGTACTGTATTGTTATATTAATGTCATAAAGACGTGATGATTGTGGATCCAGAGTGTTGTAAGTGCACTTTAAATGTGTTCAATTAAAGTACCATCATAAATGGCCAATATTTTAGTCTCTCCGCTAGATCATGTCAATGCAATTCTCTCGCTGGCTTTTAGCCAATAGATCAAGCCCATTGATTTTGGAAGCGCAGCTAAAAGACAACAAGCAGTCCTCTGTGATGAAGAGCTCAAGGAATCTGGTCCAGAACATCCTCTGTGGTACTTTCAGATCATGTGATCTATTTCTTCGGTGCCCATTATTCTCAGTGTAGTGTTGGCCGGTTGATCTTTGCTTCGTAAAGCTTTAGTGCCTTTGATTACGATCTGTTTGGAAGGGCCCGTGGCTCCTCAGTGTACGACGGATGCACTGACCACATACAAGCTGAATAGACCTTTTTTTTTCTGTTTCCTAGGATCAAACACAGTACAGTAGCATTGGCATATGCATTGTCTGAATACCTCTAAAATACGATTGTAAGAGAAGGGAAAAAAAGGTTTACAGTTTAATTATTGCTAGTGTTGTATCAATGCCAGCCTTACTTTTTGTTAAATGATGCTCTGTAGTGCCAACACTGGTGAGTTGAAAATGAGTTGCAGTTTATTGTTAAGAATTGAATTATTTTTGCTGTCCTGGCCTTTACGTTGCATGCATTTCTAGTCCTATTTTATTACAGTATACGTTAAAGAAGAGTATTTGATGTTCTATTGACGAACGATTAATAAAAGTGCACAGTCTTGTAACTTTACTGACTTTCTCTGGCTCTACAAAACAAATCTTGTCATGAAAAGGTGCAAAAACACGTTTCCCTATTACTATAGTTGTAAATAAAAAGGAATTTTTTCTTCTATGCAAGATGTTCCTTATGCTTGCAAAGGCTTCATTTGATCTATAAAACGGTAATACTATACAATATTCGTTTTTCCAATTTGTAGGTTTTTAAAATGTAATTTATTCCCATGATCCTTCACATGATGATAATAAAAGGTTGGAAAACATAAGATCTTCAGGTAAAATAAGATCTGGATATTTTTTAGTCCATTACCTGAATCATACAATAAATGACACTTGTAAACAACTCAATGAATTTATTTTTACTGCCATAAGCAACAACATACAAACAATTCTATAAGTCATCTTCAGCCTGTCATTGACAAGATTCTCACTTTTTGGCAAACCTTGATTTTAAAACGATCATGAACAAGTAAACAGTGCAAATACACACCGCATGCCTCAATAAGGCCTCCAGAGTTTGCATAATGCTCCTGGAAAAAGACCTTGTCGTAAACATAAAGTACACTTGCTGGTTAATTCCACCTTAGGTCAGACAAAGCATGGCATAGGAGTGTCTAATTGAAGAAACATCAATGATTCTTAACTTGCTTGTTTTAAAAAATACAAAAATCAATACACTCAAGACACTTGTGGAGTCACTGATCAACACCGCAACAGATGGTGGAGTTGCAAATGAAATGTGCACCGCAATCTTCTCCTAAATAGCAGCTATGTAAGATTTTTATCAAACGAGCTGGAGGAGTTGATGAATATGGAATCACCTGGAATATTGTGACTGAAACGGCATTAAAAATAAAACTTCAGTGGAACATTCCAATCCTTTGCAACTCTAACATCTGTCCCATCTCAATGATCCTTCAGTTTTAGGCTGTTTTGAGGCATGCTGGTCTAGCTTGAGAATGTCATGTCCGGGTGAGTTTATCTGGAGGCATGAAGCCCGAGTCTCCCAGCGCTCTGAGAGCCACTCGGCCGCTGGGTCGAATCGTCAGCCAGGTGATGCTGCCGTTGTTCAGACCCATCCTCAGCCAGCCTTCCGGAGGAAACTGCAGAGCCCTGGAACAAACGTTTCCATTACAGTCATGCTTTGAACATTTTCTTTCAAAGAGTGGAGCAGTTACCTCAGCATGTGCCTGACGAGTCATGTGAGCAAACATTAAAGAACATGATTTAGCTGGAGGCTAAAATACTAAAAAGTATATATATATAAAAAATTAAAATTAAACATGGATACCAATTAATACTGTATGCAATAAATAAATATATTAGCAATTACTCATAAATAAAATTATATTAAATATAACTTAATATTTGTTGCATTCTCTAAACCTTACCTCTTGCAGAGGTATGATAAACAGCAAGCACCACTGATAAAAGGTTGCAAACAGTTTGATGAATTCCATATATTTCATATGGAAGCCTATTTCTAGCATTTAATACAATTATGCTTGAGTAAACCATATTTATGAGACAGAAGTCATAATTACGACCTCATCTCATAATTTAAATTGTCATAATTATAAATAGGCTTCTATGAAACTTTTGCAACCACACACACATAACACAAAGTGATCAGAGCATACTTACGATGACTTCTGTTTTTCATGGACAGACTGCTGTGGTTTTTAAATTTTATTTTATTTTTTTTACAAACTCTTCAAAGAGCACAAAAAAGAAGATAAAGACACTGCACTGAGTGGCAAGTGAACACAAACCTGCACACAAAATAGCGGATGACATTAGCATGACAGACGATGATCTCGTAGCTGTCCTCCTTCTGCTTTGGGTCCGCTCGGTGGATATAGCGGCGGAACGCTGCCTCGATCCGCGCGCCGTCCTCATGGTACTGCTGAAACCAGCACAAGAGTTTCACAACCATCCACGTGAGGAGAGGAAAGACTCGGCAGCCCACCCTCCACAAAACCCACCTCAACACTCTCCAAAAAACATTTCAGACATCCAGCTTTAGGATGGCCGGCAACAAAACAAGACCATTTGTTTGTTCGTTGAAGAGAGTTGGGGTGGTTTGGCTGTGGGTTTCTGCGCTTTAGCAGTTTGTTCTGTTATGACTCGAGTCATCAACAGAAACAAAACACACATAGACAATCAAACGTGGGGACTAACAGACAGTGCCTTCAGATTGGCTAGATAAGACTGCACTGACCACTGCCTCAGGTTTCCAGTGCGTGACAGGTGGGACGGGCTCTATCGGAGCACCCTCTCGCAGTAAATCACAGCTTACAAGCTCCACACCTACAACAGAACATCCAAAAAATCATTCAGAATCTCTTAAATGGTCCTTTTCATTCTTCTCATTTTTTTAAGCCCTCCAGTTAAATGTTATATTGTAAACTGTTAAAATAGACATGCAAGACGTACTGTATTATCAACGTATAATAACATGCTGTATAATATTTTCATTTTTGGTGATATCGCCATAACTAAACACACACAAAGCTATCATACAAGTGTCAGAATACACCAAACAAGGCATATAAATGTACTTTTTATTTAGCCTGACATTATCCATCCACTTTTACTTTGACTGCAAGTTAAATGAAAAAACGGCACTAAGTCATTAGAATCCGTAATTATGTCCCCACTGGATGCAACTAATGCCTCGTTTGAAAAAGCTTTTCAGCACAGCCTCATGTTATGGTAAGATGCTAAAATTAAATAACTGCCATAAATCTTTTTTAAATATTGATATTGCATAGTATCGGCAGACAAAATGACGCAATACTGATGTGCAACAATGTTTTCTTACAGGTACTAGTCTGTACCTGGCAGGTATTTGCTGATGATGTTGGCTGTTTCAGTAGCTCTGGTCATGGAGGAGTGGATGAGAACGTCGTACTTCAGTCCGAGCGCCGCTAATCTCTGTCCTGTATACTCAGCCTGTTCTCGACCTGCAGCCAGAACAGAAACCAGTGTGTGATCTACTCAGTGGCCTTCTATCATTTGATATATGTTGAAGGATCAGTACCTAAAGCTGTCAGGATCCTCTCTTTGTCTCCATCTCCCTTGAGGTTGTATTGAGAGTGTCTGATGAGGAAGATGTGGCGCGTGGCTTTGGGTTTGCTGTTCTCCGTATCTGGACTTCCACTGTCACCGGCACTCTCCTTTCTCCTCCCGTTCACCAGAGATGAGGGGTCACGTCTGAAAGCGTCAAACTAGCTATTAACAAAGTAAGCCCACTAAACTCAATCCAATAATGACTCTAACTTTGAGAGTTGTTTCTATACGTGTACACTGCAAGGTATACATTTCTATCAGTTAAAAAAGTAGCAACATTATGGTTTACATTTGCATTTGAAATACATTTTAAAAACATTTTTATCATATAAGCAAGGAAAAATCTGATTATTATTAAATACCATTTATATATATATATATATATATATATATATAAACATTTTATGGTTTAATTATACAAGGGTCATGTCTATAACTAAAGCTGAAACTGTCAGACGCTCTGAAAAGTGCTTAAAAGAGCACATTATGTAAGAAAAAAACTACATTAGTGACAATTAACCATGTGTAAGACTAAACCTTCCTGAGCAAACAAGTAAACAAAAAAATCACTGACACCATTTCAATCCCCACCACATGCGATGCGGTTTAGTTAACGTTAGTGGTTAAAGACCAGGAATTAAACCTACAATTGGGTGATCTATTAAATATAACCCCTGATTAAAGCATTAAACCTACTAACTGGCCATAACGTTAGTTAAATTATTTCTAGGCATGCCACCATGGCGGTTTTCTAAACATGTACGATCTAGTGTCATATTATTTGCAGAGATGCCTTAAAATAGTATGCAGGTACAATAATAATCAATCAGAAACGAGTCTCTGTCGCTTACTTGTCCCAGTTATTATCCCATCCGTTCGCAGTGGGCCATGCCGAAGGCTGCGCTGCACGCACAGCAGTCAGAGTCTCTCTCAACCGGCTTCGGTCTGCGAAGTAGCCGTGCTTATCTGCCGCGACCGCCGCGCACACCAGCACCGCGGATCCGCCGGCGACGCCGCACGCAAGACTGATCGCTCTCCGAAACGACATGATTTAAAAGAGAGGAGTCAACGGAGGGTAAAGTTAACGGCTGCTCTTAAGCGCGATGACGTCACTCTGGTGAGGAAGTGCTGCGGTTTCCTGCTTTCTTACAATGTCAGGCAAAATAATAAGCCGTCACCGGTACATCATCGAGACAAAAAGAAGGTGTTTTTCTGACTACGTCGTGTGTGAGAGAATATATTTGGACCGCGGGAATTTCCAAAAAGCAGTCACGACTTAGTGTGAAAACAGCAGCGACAAATACACGTGATTTCTAAAAATAAACAAAATAAAAGTCCCCAGCATACAAAGTAACAGTTTACGTGTTGCCATTTTTTTTCAAACAGATATTAACGAATTAACTTATTTTAATAAGCTCAAATATGCTTAAATATTTATATTTTAATTCAATTGCTTATTTATTTAAGGTATTTGTTCGTATCAAAACGCTGAATTGCATTTAATAAATTGCAATGAATATTTCAGAATATTTGAAACTGCTAAAATTGTTTTTGTGTGTCACTTTCAGCAGCAACGTTTCTTTTATGATTTCTGTTTCTGTATTATAGTTTAATTCTGCTCCAGGCCTGTAGATGGCAGTAAATCGTCAGCGAATGTTGCCCACGAGCAGCGGATTCGTGTTTTGATTTTGGTAGCGACATGCTGTTGTTCATTAAAAGTAGTAACGTTATGTTATTTTGATTGGACGTAACTGTTATCATATATCTAGATATCTGTCTATGAGTTGTAGTAAAGATGGACACGGACGAGGAGGGAGACAATGACTGGAATCGCAGTTTAGAGTCAGACATGCTGAAGACAGGTGGGGTTATAACTGATGTGAACTTGAGTATAAATATGTTTTTATTACAAACAGTATTTACTCAATGTACTTAAGTTTGCTCAGTGTAAATGCACAGCCCGGTGTCTCATGACAGCTGTAGTTTTATGGGCTGCAACAAGGTTTTGAGCAGCTTCTGTCAGGGATACAGTATGTACAGTAACTGTGCTTTTGTATCTTATCTTTTCAAAAGGATGTTACACTGACAGAGTTACAGCCGTGTCCCAGAGAGTGATCCTGCACTTTGACCTGGACTGCTTCTATGCACAAGTTGAGATGATCCGAAATCCAGCCCTCCGGACCAAACCTCTTGGTAAAACACCACAGAATATAAACTTTACCACTTTATTCACTAAGTATAGGATGCACAACAAATACAGTGCAAAGTGCCGTTCCGACACAATTCACGCAAAAACACTTAGGTGATAAATAAGTAATACTAACAAAACACATTGCTGTCCTTTTGATATATGAAACATCATGCATATTTTTGATCTCTTAGGAATACAGCAGAAATACATAATTGTGACATGCAATTATGTGGCAAGAGAGCATGGTGTAAATAAACTAATGTCAGTGACTGATGCCTTGGAGAAATGCCCTCAGCTGGTACTAGTGAAAGGAGAAGATCTCACCCATTACAGAGAGATGTCCTACAAAGTCACGGGTAGATTAAAAATCCTGAAAAAATGCAATACTGTGAAATAATATTTTAATTTAAAATTACTGTTTTCTTTGTGAATATATTTTAAAATGTAATTTATTCATGTGATACAAAGCATCATTACTCCAGTCTTCAGTGTCACATGATCCTTTCAGAAATCATTCTAATATTCTGATGTTTTATTATCAGTGTTGGAAGCAGTTGTGCAGCCAAATATATTTTTTGGAGCCTGTGATTTTTTTCCCTTGTTATTCATCAAAGAATCCTGAGGGGGGAAAAAAGGAAAAAACTATTTTTTTTTTACCAAATATAAAAGATTTCTAAAATGTAAATCTATGCTGTGACTTTTGTTCATTTAATAGATCCTTGGTTAATAAAAGTATTCATTTCTGTCAAAGAAGAAAGAATAAATGTACTGATCCCAAACTCTTGAACAATAGTGTAACAGTAAACTACTGTAACAGTCGATCTGAACATTATTATCCAGTTTAAATAAATGCTTCTCTTTTTAATATTTTAATGATCAAAGAAAAACTATTAAGCAGCTGAACTGTTTCCAACACTGATAATAAAACATCAGCATATTAGAATGATTTCTGAAAGGATCATGTGACACTGAAGGCTGGAGTAATGATGCTTTGTATCTCAGGAATAAATTTCATTTTAAAATATATTCACACAGAAAACAGTTATTTTGAATCGAAATAATATTTCACAATATTACAGTTTTTTTCTGGATTTTTAATCTAATAAATGCAGCTTTGATGAGCAGAAGAAACATCTTTAAAAACCATTAAATATCTTACTGACCCCAGATTTATATATATATATATATATATATTCACAAACACACACGTGTCATATACGAAAAAAGGGTTTAACCATAAAAATAAGTTTAATACTACTTTAAATTGTTGTTTCCCTGATTTTACCTACTAAAATGTAATTGAGTGTAACAATCTTGTCAGGTGTACTTACCAAAAAAATAAATTATTTTATGACACATTAAAAGACAAATTACTTTCAACCCGAATAATAATTATATCTACACTATCCCAGGTTTCACCTATTCATCAATAAGATTACTTTTACTAATTTAAAACATAATAAGATTGAAAATGCTTCGTTATTATTTTATATTTTAATATGTATAAGTCAGAAAAAGCATGTTTCAATTCTTATATAAATATTGTGTTACACTGAATACCAACGTAACACTATTTCAGCCAAACTTTGACATTTTATTCTCCATAAACATATTTGAAACCTTAAAAGTAGACAGTATCACTCACATTTAATGTGCTCTCTAAGGACATGAAATGTTTTTGTGAATTTCTTCTTTGGCACATATCTAAAGGAGCTAAATACATTTCTTTATGTATTCTAATCATAGCCGTTTTGATTAGAGCTGAGGAAGAGAAAGCTCTTGTACCTTGCAGAGCAGAATCGTGGACCTCTTTCACGGCATTCAGCAGATCCTGGAGCTTCTCTCTGGAGTCTGCAGATGTGCTGGAAGCAGGGCTCAGATCTGGAGTACTCATCCTCAGTCCGGGCACTTCCACACAGACAATAACCGAGCTAATCCGACATAAAGCTGACTAATATATTCCTATCGGCTAAACATCATGCGCTACATTCATCCAACCATATAAATAAAACAAGGCACGTATATTATAAATAGAACTGCGCGTATTACAGCTCCTCATATTTCTGTTCCGTCATGTCATCCATATTCGGATTCCGCGCCTCGCGGAGGATTCTGGGAGTTCAGTGGCGACCAATCAGAAGAGCGTTACTGACATCTACTGGCCAAAACTGCGTACGAAACAAAAAATGGATTTACTAAACTGAATAGGCTGAATAAATACGCTTTTTGTATGGTTGAAAATGACTGACCCGAGATACAAATATTTGAAAAATTGTTCAAAGAAAGTCCTTAGCAATGTATATTACGGCTACTACTACTACTACTACTTATAATAAAATGTGGTGGTTTGATTCATGGTAGAAAATGTACAAACATGAATCTGTACCTAATCCTAAATGTTTTTGGCATGATTAAAAAAAAATCAATCATTTTGACCAATACAGTGTTTTTGGTAAATGCTACAATCCCGTGCATATACACTACCATTCAACAATTTGGGGTCAATAAGATATTTAATGGTTTTTAAAGACGTTTCTTCTGCTCATCAAAGCTGCATTTATTAGATTAAAAATCCGAAAAAAACTGTAATATTGTGAAATATTATTTCAATTTAAAATAACTGCTTTCTGTGTGAATATATTTTAAAATGAAATTTATTCCTGTGATACAAAGCATCATTACTCCAGTCTTCAGTGTCACATGATCCTTTCAGAAATCATTCTAATAT
>JAUCMU010000097.1:3970906-3984334 GCA_032275025.1 Enteromius treurensis | reverse complement strand
GAAATCATTCTAATATGCTGATTTATTACTAGAATTATCAATGTTGGAAACAGTTGTGCAGCCAAATATATTTTTTGGAACCTGTTTTTTTTTAATTCTTTGATGAATAACAAGTAAAAAAAAAAAACATAATTTCATACCAAATATAAAACATTTCTAAAATGTAAATCTGCTCATTTAATAAAAGTCTTCATCTATTTCAAAGAAGAAACTAAATATGTACTGATCCCAAACTTTTGAACAGGAGTGTAACGGTAAACTACTGTAACAGTAGATCTGAACATTATTATCCATTTTAAATAAATGCTTCTCTTTTTTAATATGTTAATGATCAAAGAATCCTAAAAAAAACTATTAAGCAGCTCAACCATTTCCAACACTGATTATAAAACATCAGCATATATTGGATGATTTCTGAAGAATCATGTGACACTGAAGACTGGAGTAATGATGCTGAAATTACATCTCAAAATACATTTAAATGGAACAAAACCATTGTTTTATATTTTAACTGTTTCACATTACTGCTTTTAATTTATGAATGTAGCCTTGGTCTATATGTGAGACTTACAACTGTTTAAATGAACTGTAAATCAGACTTTTAACATTGACTTTGTATGCCCAAGAATTGCTGATGTCCCACTGCCCTCTAGTGGAGAGGTTGGGCTTTGACGAAAACTTCATGGACGTTACAGAAATGGTGGAGAAAAGACTGAAGGAAAGCAGTATTTCCGATCTCTCCTTCATTGGACACATATACAAACATGAACGTGAGTTGTAGTGCCACGTCAAACTGGATGAATGCATGGAGTTTTTAGTCATAATAAATCTTGCTCATTTTCAGCTATGGCAGTTGATGAGGAGAACGCCTGGCTGGCTGTGGGATCTGTGATAGCAGCTGAGATGAGGCAGGCCATCTTCAGGACACTGGGACTGACCGGCTGTGCTGGCGTCGCTAACAACAAACTCTTAGCTAAACTAGTGTCTGGAACCTTTAAACCAAACCAGCAAACCACCCTCCTGCCTTACAGCACTGCTGAGCTCATGAGCAGCCTCACCGGACTCATCAAAGTGCCTGGTAAGATGACACATCTCTGCAGTACTGTTTATATTCTATAAACATCGTTTGTGTTTACAGGGATCGGTTACAAGACACGGGAGAAGCTCAAGGCTTTGGGTCTGGTCAGTGTGAGAGACCTACAGTTATGTCCTCTGCCTGACCTGGTGAAGGAGTTTGGTGAAGTGACCGCTAAAAGGATTCAAAACCTCGCCTGTGGCATCGATGACTCTCCAGTCACACCGGCTGGACCTCCTCAGGTACTCTCCATGTTTATAGATTGCTCAGGTGAACCTTTAGCAATCGTTTTATATCCACATATAGTCGGTCATCACAAATTTTTATCCTCAAGCTATCATACAAGAGCAACAATACATGCAAAATATATATATAATATATATATATATATATCTTAGATATTGTTTGTAAAAGTAAGATTGGGAGCATTTAGATGATTAATGTTTTTTAAAGAGTGTGCATTTTTTTGATTAAAAATACAGTTAAAATGGTAATATTGTGAAATATTATTTAATTATTTAAAATAACTTTTCTATTTAAATTTATTTTAAAATGTACTTTATGGTATTAAAACTGAGTTCTCAGCAGACATTACTGAAGAAATTAATTACTATTGTGTAGCTTAATATTTCAAAAGGACAGCATTTAAAAAAAATATAATCTTTGAAACATTATACATGCCTTTTTTGATTCATTTAATGCATCCTTACTGAAAAAAAAGGTATTAATTTCTTACAACAAAAATCATGCTGGCCATAACTCTGACCAATTACTTATTCATTGAAATATTTGAGTGTTTACAAGCTCTAAATCACAAACAGAGCTAGCGTGCTCTTGATGCGGCGTGAAATCTGAAGTAATCTGGGAGGTAAATGATATATTTCAGTCTCTCAGCGACGAGGACTCATTCAAGAAAATGTCCACACTAGAGGAAGTTCAAAAGAAAACTGAAGAACTACTCACCAACCTTACTGAGAGGTGAATACATCCGTGCTGAGAGGTGAATACAGCCTGCTAGACGTTAGTTTGGCATGTTTATAAGCCAATCTCTGTTTGAATTCTGTCCAGGATGCACAAAGATGGCAGGCAGCCACACACATTCAGACTGACGATTCGCCGATACACAGTCACCAATCGCTGGTTCAATCGAGAGAGCCGACAGTGTCCTATACCCAACCACACTGGGCTGAGGGTCACATGCGGTACACTTCTGTTCTTTTGCATGCTTTAATTGTATAATTCGGTAACACACACACACACACTCATCACACTATTCTAGCCTTGTTTTAAATGTGACATCAACTGATTAATGTTACATTTACATCTTTTTGCCTATTAGGAAGCAGTGAGGCTGTGTCCCAGTTACTGTCGCTGTCAATGAAGCTCTTCCATAAAATGGTGGACACGCGTGAGCCATTCCACCTGACCCTGCTGAATGTGTGTTTCAGTAACCTGCAGCCTAAAAGCTCCAGCAAGAGCTCCATCAGCTCTTTCTTCACACAGAAATCTCCTACAACACAATTGACATGTCAACAGCAGGTCATTACAGAGTTAAAATAATACATAATAATCAGCATTTTTAACCCCCCAAAAAAAGCAGTTTAAGCTTATGCTTTCAGTTTTTTGGGGGGGCTTTTCCTATATTGAGAGTCATAGAGATTTTAATACTTGTGATAAAAACTGATTAGGGTCTATTTTTTAAGATGAATAATTCTGTTGGTTGGTAACCAAATGTTGTATGTTTTTGACCATAAATATAAATATATATATGGTAATTAATTTGAATATATATAGTACTTTTATATAGTATTTATTAATGAATACCTCATGTACAAATGAGTTCTTGCTAACTGACAACTATGTATTTAGCTTTTTATATGAAGCTGTAACTTAAAATACAGCACAAATTTGTTTTACTTTGTCACCAGGTGGATCCTGATATCTGTGAGCCTGCTGGAAATTCCCAGTTCACTCAAGCAGATGTTTTATATAAGGAAAATAAAACATGGAACAGCATGAAATGCACATCGATATCGCCAACCCAAGAATTACAAACACAGCCACCCTTTATCAACATCAGATCTCCCAGGCAGCCTGTTTCAGAGCACTCACAAGTTACAAACATCACCACAAGAGAGCCTTGTGCGATCAACGTTCCTGAGAAAACAGTGTGTTCCAAACTGCCTCGAGACGTCGATCCAGAAGTATTCAAACTCCTTCCTGAGCACATTCAGATGGAGCTGATTTCCAGTTTTCAGAATGAAGAGTCTGCACAGCTCATGTACGGAGCCGCTAACGCATCTTCAGAGGATGTTGACCCGGCAGATCAGTCCACGCTGGCTTTTAAACGGCCCACAACAGAACACTGTGAGTCAGCACTGAATTATAACACAAACCCTGCATCTCATAACCATGAGCTCAGCAATACTTTGTCATCTGCTCAGTCTGCTGTTAAATTAAATTGTGGACTCGTCAAAGGCAAAGAAGGTCGTGATATTCCACCCGCCACTCAGACACCTCAATCAGATGTCCCTGCAAATGTGGACCCTTATGTATTCTCACAACTTCCTTCTGACGTGCAAAGAGAGTTACTGACTGAATGGAGACAACAGAAGCCGGTCCTAAAAATCCCATCCAAACACTCGCATAAAACCTCCAATACCAAAGACAAGAAAAGTGCAGCTAAAGGCAGCCAGTGTAACAACATACTGAAATACTTCAAACCCAACTGAGGGCAGAAGCACAAGTGCCTGTTTATAAAAAACAGAAGAAAATAGGAACAAATATGTATGAAAACTATATCCTTGTAAATCAGCCTTTGTACGTTAATAGTTCACAGAAAAATGTTAATTCTGTCATTTACTCGCCTTAATGTCAAACCTGCATTGATCACAAAAAGGTATGCTGGGATAAAAGAACATCCCGATTTTGATACTATAAGGGTGATAAAATCACCTCAGAATGTTAAGATATGTATTATTTTGTTAATAAACCATATACATATTTAAATATTTATGATGTTATTGAATTTATTGAATGCATAATAGCTGATCATATTATTTTTTGCATAAATAAATCATTACTAATAATAATATTTGTTATATTCAA
Organism: Enteromius treurensis; assembly: GCA_032275025.1. Lineage (NCBI taxonomy): Eukaryota > Metazoa > Chordata > Actinopteri > Cypriniformes > Cyprinidae > Enteromius > Enteromius treurensis. The sequence continues at coordinate 3,980,151 of JAUCMU010000097.1, read as the reverse complement.
CTGCCATTTAAAAGTTGAGTAAAAAAATGGGTCTAATGCTATGCTACTAAATTTGCATTTATTTAAACAAAAATACAGTAAAACGGGTGTATTGTGAAATATTATTATACTAAACTCATGGATGTTTGAGAACCTTAACGATAAAAAAAAATGTGTCTATATATATATATATTGATCTAATGCGTCCATTACTTATTTATTTATTTATTATTTTTGAGAAACAGTATCATTTTCTGCATTCCTTGTTTTTAAACCTTCACCCTTTTATTAACTCTTCATTGCAAAAAAAATAAAAAATAAATTAGGACAATTTTAAGTCCTTTATTTTATTTAAAAAAATGTTTTTTTACTTCCGGTTACGGCTTGCTCTAGTGGCGCGCTGCATCTCCTTCCGGCACATCAGAGCTCCTTATTCAGTCTATAATAAACACTATTCGCCCGCTAATATCCAGAATTTTCTTCACTGCACATCACCGGTTGTCAGGTCGACTGCGAGGATGAAGGGAGCGAAATTGGCCGTGGTTTTGAGCATGTTTTTGGCCTTCGTCCTCCTGACTGAGGCGGCGCGAAGCAGGAAAGACTCCAGCAGTCAGAACAGCTTCAGGAGGGCGGCCAGTGTCTTCTACCAAACCCTCAGCAATATCTTCGGAGAGGAGAACATCAGGGCTCTGTACAAGGTGCATATAAGATCATGCGATATTTTTATGCAGTTTAAAAATGTAGTTTTGTTTGCAGGTGAACTAGTAAAAGGCCTGAAAAGATCGGCAGCTGTTAGTGGCTGTGTCTCAAAACCTATTGAGCTGCCTACCTAGAGAGCATACTGTGTGCGGACATCTTTCGGTTTATCTAGGTCACTAGCTTCTGCTAATAAAATATGATTTTTAACATTAATTTCCTAAATTATTTGTCTATTGCCTCAGAAATAATTTTTGACTATTATTTCTCGTCATTTGTTTACCTTTTAAAATATAAAATATGTTATTGTGTGTTGTTTTAAACAATTTCGCTAAATATGTGAATGTGCATTAAGGATCTTTTGTACTGTACTGCTATAAATTAAGAAACTATGAAACTGCAGCTTATTTGGCTTATTCTAAATATTTTTTTATTATGTAAAACAAATTATTATTATTGTTATCATTACTAACACTGTTGCTGTTAACCTTGTATTAAAATATGTCTAATGTCTAATTGAGGAAAAGATAACTTCATTATTAAAAATGCCACACATTATATTAAAGAGAAATTGGAGAGATATGCTTAATTGTCACAATGCAGTGTAATCGAAAAATACAATTTAACTGAATTAATTTAAATTTATTTTAATTTTATTTAATTTAGATAAAACGTATAGATGGTTGGGTGATTTTGTTTTTTTCTGTGACCTATGCATGTTTTAGAATTTTCACACTAATATATGTTTGCCTATAATTTTTTTTATGTGGTCTTTATGTTTTGCAGTTCTTCTCAAAAACTACAGAGAGGTTTGTTCATGGAGTCGATTCATTATTGGACACCTTGTGGAAGCTGTGGGTGGATCTCCTTGATGTTATGGGCATCGATTGTAAGTCTAAATCAGAATTGAACCAGCTGTTATGTATGTCAGTGACCGAAAATAGCACTGTTTGTGTGTGATACAAAAAAAAAAATCATGTCCTTAAAACCTCCTTCGTATCTCCCTCTATCTCTCTCTCCTCAGCCTCTAACCTGACGCACTACTTCAGCCCATCGTCTGTGTCCAGTTCCCCTGCTCGCGCACTCCTCCTGGTGGCAGCCTTGCTGGTGGCTTACTGGTTCCTGTCCTTGTTCCTGAGCGGCTTCTTTTACATCCTCCACAAAGTGTTTGGCCGTTTCTTCTGGCTGGCCCGAGTGGCCCTTTTTGCCCTCTCTTGCCTGTATATTCTGCAGAAATTCGAGGGCGACCCGGAGAAAGCGGTGCTGCCGCTGTGCTTCATCATGGCTGTGTACTTCATGACGGGACCGGTGGGAGCATACTGGCGGAAAGGGAGCGGACCTGGAAGTCTAGAGGAGAAGATCGACCACCTCGACACCCAGATCCGCCTCCTAAACATCCGCTTGAGCAGAGTGATTGAAAACCTAGAGCGCTCCAGTGACCAATGAGATGATTTTGCCCCAGGCTGAAGGTCAAAGCTGGGGTTTATGAGATGGGAAAAATTTGTTTGGTTTTGTTTTTTTGCTCCTTTTTCTCAGGATGTCCCAACATTTTAGTCAGGCAGAAATTTTTTGTGACATGTATGGAAATTTGATAAATTCCCCAGGTGATAAGCTGAAGAGAGTTTATTAGATTCACCCTATTGTTGTAGAATGTATCATTAGTGTTCACTTCTACTGTAGCCGCCCATTTTTGAGTAAATATCAGGACTTTTTTGTATACTGTGTGTCTGCAAGCCTCGAGTTGAGTGTGTTAGTCCGTTGCGCAGTGTTATGCCCTTTTCCATAAGCTTTGCTAGGGCACTTTGTATGTGTTATTTAATAATCATGAAGGCAGTGCAATTGAGAGTTGATTCAGAAACACTCAAAGTATGAAGAATAGTCAATATCACTGCATTTTTTAAATTATTTTATTAATATTATCTCTCCCTTGTCTCTTCTTGAGGTCACTCTGAGTTCAGGACTGATCAGCACTATCAGGGATAGAGATGTATGTGGAAATCAGCTAGTCATCAGAAGCGTGAGGATATCGGACCAGTGTTCCTGGCAGCAAAATAACTGTGCTGCAATGTGCACCAGTATCTCAGCCAGAGAGAGAGAGAGATGTGCTTCAGATAAGTGCATTCAAGGGACATCACTGTATTAATTATATGTACTATGTCGATACACTTATGGAGAGGGACTGATTAAGTATTGGTTTAATCCAACTACCTGTTAGTGCTGCTTAGTAAAATCATTTTAAGAACGTGACCTTTATGGTTTCATCCACAGTGACGTTTTGTTGATTTGAAATGCCTGAAAACTAATCTAACACGTGTCCTATCTTCTCTGCTTGTTCTTACTCACTCTACTACTTATTCTTTTTGCAGATTTAACTTTCATTCAACGTTTTGGTTTTTAATTCATGTTTTGCAACCTTCCCAAACTGTTGTAACCAAAGCTTTTTAGCATGTTTTAAAACTTATTTTGAACATTTGTTCCCTGTTCTGAATACTGTAATTTACTATTTTACACATGTTTTTACATTTTAAGAGAAATATTATGAATGGCCAGTGTTTAAGGATATTTTCATTCCATAAAATGCCCTAACTATTTAAAAAACTTTTTTGTACTTGATTTGTACTGCTGCATTTAACACTGCTGTTGAGAAGTTTGGAGCCAGTAAGATTTTTTTTTAAATTGTTAATCAGCCAATATGTGTTGCATTATTTTATTTTAAAATCTATTTTAAATTAAAATACTTTAAAGCTTGCTGTACATTTAAAAAATAAAAAAAAACCTTTAAAAGAATTATGACGGTTCTCATAATAAATATTAAGCAGTACAACTGTTTTTACCTTTTATTATTATAAGAAATGCTTTTCAGCACCATAACAGAATATGTAAATGATTTCCGAAGAATCATGTGACACTCAAAAAACAATAAATATATATAAAAAAAAAAGTTTACTGGCCACATACTTTGGAACATTTGAAAGTAGGTGTTTTAGTTTCTGTTTTTTTTACTGCATTTGTTTTTGCATCAAATCATAAAAGGTTGTGTTTACTGTCATATCGGTGTGCTATTGGTTTGTATGTGTTTAATTTTGTGATTTCTGCTTCTAAATCATCTTTTTTTTATATATATATATTATGTTATTTTGAAGACGTCTTTTATTCAAAGTGACAGCTTTGTGGCGTTTAGTCTGTGTGTCAGTGTTGATGCCATTCTATACTGTTTTAGACATCGATGAAATTCTCTACGTGTTCAAAATTTACAGTCTTTCTCTTCAAGGAAAACGAGCCAAAAATATTGACCACTCTTTCTGCACTTCACTGATTTTAATCCAGAAACTGTCCCTCACCCTTCCACCGATCACGGTTCGATGCTGTGACGTACTGTAACTCAAGTCTACTGGAAAGCACTCATATCAAGAAGGCCCGTCTTTTACTGTATGACTGAGTGAAAGAAATCATACAATATAAGCACCAGCCTTGAGGAATCTCCAACTTTTGTGTACTTGCAGTGTACCAGCATTATTGTACAAGTACCGGAGACAACTAATAATAATTACACACGTACATGTCTCAGCAAACACTCCTGTATTTAAAATTGTCTCGTGAACTTGCGTAGTGAATGAGAAGCCGTAGTAATATACAGCGGAAAATGTTCTTGATCTTATGACGTTTTTATCGTTAACTGTGATTTCAGTTGTAGTCCATGCAGAACGAATGTGCTGAGTTTACTTGTAGAAATATGTATGATGGGTGTTTTCCTACCTGCACTGTTTACCAATTCATTTCATTCTGTAAGTTGCAGTAACGCATTGTGTCTTTAAATTTATTTTTTGAAATATTTTGCATTTTATTAATGTCTGTAACATTATACTTAAGGGAGTTGTACTGATTTAACTGCAAAGACTCAGTTCTCTCTCACATTGTCTCTCATAGATCCCAGTGGACCACACCTGTGCCAAATATTGTGTGTTGAGGATTTTGCGTCGTTGATTGATTTGTATTAGAAAGCACTGAATTTTTGTGAAGTCTAGACCTTAACTGGTATTTTTTGTGTAGTAAATGCCTAGATTTCTATATCAGGTTTGCTTTGTATTGTATCATTTTCATCAGGAGTGTTCACCCGCGATGTTGCTTGCTGTGGTATTTTTTTTGCTCTGTCTGATGTTGTCTTTATGAAACTTGTTCAATGATTTTCTCTAAGATGGAACGGTGGTCCAAAAAGGATTTAATAAATGTAATATACAATTTGACCAACGGGTTTTAAAAAAAAAAAAATTTTTTTTATATATACATATATTGAGAGCTCAACTTAACTCACATTAGAAGTATTATATTTTATATTTGCTAACACCATGGATGGAAAATATAGGTGTTTGTGGAAAAATGCCCCACTAATGACAGATAAAGGAGCAATTGATTATGGCTGTTGTAATTAAAATAAAATGAAAATGACTGTAAAAAGTCAATTTTCAAATTGCTTTTTATGCTTTTTTTTTTTTTTTTTGCAGTGTTTAAAGTGTTATAATCACAAACATTTCAGTTTAGTTTATGAATGCACTGGCCTATAGCATTTTGTATTAATCAACATTAATACAATTATTACAATATAAAGAGCATTTGCTGATAATATAATTTTTTTCATAATACTGCAGTTTTTGATTAGTTGAAGCAATACGTTAAACTGACGTATGTGACATTCCAGAAGACAAAAGGTTAAAATCTGCAGTTTTAAGTTTTTTTTAACGTTTATGAAGTTGCTTCACCTCATAATTTGGACATAGGATGATGTACATGATGCAACAGACACTTGTTTGAACATTGCTTCATTTATCTCTTCGCATGGCCTCTGATGAACTCTCTAAAGCTCTAGTCAGAGTCTGTCTTTAAAGGGTTAAATCATGGATCTGGTCTGACACACGGCTAAGCAAATGGATGAGTTTAGCATCATAAACGTGCTTGTGGAGATTGAGCAAATGTTGTGTTTGCTCTGCAAAAATGGTTTGCGATAGAATCAGTATTCCTGATGTTGAAATGAAATAAACATTATATAACGCTGACAGCACAACTCTTTTTTGATAACCCAGAGGTTAAAACTAGTGACGTTAGTTTTACTTGGCATCTGATTTTTGCTATCCTCTTACAGTTTAACACGCTGTGTACATTCTGTGGCTTACATCACCTCCACATGGGGTTTTCTCCTCTTCTTCATTTGTCATAGATACTCTGGGATTCTCTTTCAAACATGTTTTGTTTTATTCAGTCATCTCTTGTATCCCTGCAAGGGCTGGTCCAAATGCTGTCTAAAATAGCTTATATAACATGTAACAATCATAAGGAACACTGTGCCTTTAAGACATCCATTTGGCTTCGAATGGGGGGGGGTCTTTTATCCCATTCCTTTTATAAAAGCACGTTCATTTATCACTAAGCCGTATGGACTTCATACCAGTCTTACTCAGACAGCCAGAAAACTACCAATTAATTTTCTCACATTCGTGCTTATGTAAATGCATATAGGCATGCTTTTAGCGTGTACAGTAAAAAGCACTGTACAAATGATTTGAAATAACTTAAAAACATGGATGGGTTGCAGATCCATTTGTGGTTTTAAAATAATCGAACTTTTTATTGCTTCCACAAATGTCAATAGTCCTTTATTTCAGGAAACAACAAGCAGTACTGATCCTTTTTATCATTTCTTTTTGTTGCATATAAATGAAAATCAGCCAAGTTTACATAGGCAATCTGTGAAGCAACTCCTAATTGCTAAATGTTTTTATACATACTGATGAAATTGGCCTTGGAAATCACTGCTGCTGACTCTGCAATATATTCAGCAGCTCTTTATATATAATCCTTCTCTGCTACTATTATGTTTAAAAAACACAAATCAGCTGCATAAATTGTATGAATGAAAAACAAAATGTTTGGAAAAATTTAGCACAGAGCCACCTTTCCCATGTTAACCTGTTTTATCCCATCCGATCATGTTGCAGGCTGCAGGCTCGTGATTGGGCACACCTCTAAATGGACCCTTTTTCTATTGGCTGGGCGCTTCAGGCGGAGCGACTGTCTGACTTATGATTGGTTCGCTTTTCGGTCTGTCCATCTTGCTTTCTCTCGTGCTGCGGTCTCGGCTGATGTGAGACCAGCTTTAGGAACCAATGGGATAAAAGACATGCTAAATTGCGACGGAGTCTGATATTCTTCCGCCAAAGCGCAACAGTAATGCTTTATCCAAGAATCTCAAGTGCATCTATTCTATACAGTTATCTACGCAAACAAGAATCTATGTCAGTGTTCAGTGTGACTTTAAATTGCTCAAAAAAATTATAATAAGAACTATGCGTATTTCTGAACAGATTCAACTCATATTGGGTCGATCTGACAAGCCCTTTATCAAGATATATATCGTATGAACATTGTAGTATACCAAAAATAAACTTTTAGAGTATTTTTATTTCTCATGTTATGTTTTAAACTTTTAGAGGTGTTTTAAAAATAATTTTAAAACGCAGTATATCGAATTATGTGCTTATATAAATTTAAGTTTATTCATACTTGAATTTCAGGGACGAAAACGTGACGTTATGATGATGATAATGTTCTTCTCAGAAATGAAGATAACGTTAAGTCGGATTTCCTTTTCACTGCTATCTTAGATAAAACAGATAGAGCGTGAAAGTGCTAGCCAACAAATGCAAACGCTGGTCCATTTGCTTCTTAAAAATCTGTAGATTTATTGAATAAAAACTCCTTTAGAATTAAAAACATGAATTCGTGTAAAAACCTTGCACTAGATAAAAAGCGGAAGAACACATGGTGGTTGGCAGGGGGTGTGCGGTTGCGCGGTGGGCGGGGCATCCGCCGCCGCTGGTTGATTATGTGCGACTGACGCTCGGAAGTGACCCATGTGTCTGAGCTGCACCAATACACGATCACCGGATCGGCCTGTTTAACTCCCGTTGAGCGTTTCTTGCAGTCTTCATAGGTTATTCACGACATACCGGCGCGTGTCATCCGATCATGTCTAAAGACACGGAGGCCAAGAGCGAGGAGATTATGGAGTCGAAGGTGCTCTGGTACCCGGACTCTAAACGGAACACACAAATGGACCGATTCCGGACTCAAGTGAACCGGGACTTCGGGGTGAATCTGGGTGAGTAGAGCCAGAATGGATGCAGACTGGTATGCCAGCTAACAAAACAAAACATAGTACGTTACTGTGTTGTGCTGTTAATCTCATTAAATAGCTCATCCTGGGTTATGTCATTGCAAAATAGTGACTCTAACTATGCTTTCAGTGGGCCACTAAAATTTCTCTTGGATCCATGTTGTCTTTAACTCCTTCAGTGGCATAGGAAGGCATGTCTGACCACATATTTTCATTCATTCGTGCATGTATTCACACTATGAGTTGGAAAACCTGAATTTCAAATCAGACTGACAGCATATCTAGAAACTGCTGTAAATATTTCCATACACCGTCATGTCTACGTGCACCTCAGCAGGCGTGACAACAGTTTCATTTACGACAAACTGCTTTAGCAAACTAGTATTTGTTTAGTATTTAATATTCTGTCATTTTAAAGTGCACTATTTACTATTCACAAGACACAGTACTCATTCACGAGTAATGAAATATCAGTACATATTCCTTTTGTGTAATTTGCTATTAGATGGCTATTATTTGCACTTGTTGTTGCTACCTCTTCCAGTATTATCTCACCAGTTTGTGGTCACATGAAAAAAAAAAAGGAGTAATAGTTTCAGTAACAAATTGAATGCACAACATTGTGCATGTTTAACTATTCAGTTAATACTAGAAAAACTAAAAAGAGGCAGTGAATGTTTAAATATTTGCAAGTATCAAAAAAGGGGGTCAGATCAAATGTAATAAAAGTGTATTATGTTTAAAATACTAATTTGCAGTATTGCATCATCGCTCAATGAAATGAAATAATCCATGCCTTTTGTCTAATGGTAATTTTAGTCATTCTCTTTATTTTGCAGCTAATTATAATGACCTGTATCAGTGGTCCGTGGACAGTTATCCAGAGTTCTGGGCACAGGTTTGGAAATTCTGTGGCATCACTTGTTCAAATATGTATGAGGAGGTACGTTTTTCTTTTCCTTTTAAGTTTTTGTATAAAGTAAACAGCTTTTTTCGCATTTAAATCTATTTTAGAGGGTTTTTATGTTTGTCATTTCCTGTTGTGTGTGAAGTGCCACTCTCATTGCCACAAAATGATGTCATCGTGACACTGAATAATCAGTGTGGACCTCAACTAAGAAATCTGATGCTGTAGATCTGTGGTTGTTGTCACATTGTGGTTGGTTTTCTGTGGAAGTATACGTGGAATAGATGATGGACTTACTGTGCGTTCACACCGCCGCCGGCGAGCGCGTCAAAATTCGCCCTGGCCGCCCTGCCAACGACGCTGTAAAGAGATTTTTGGACGCTCTTGGCGCTCTGACGTAGATTGAATGCTCGTCTTATATTTAAAGGGGCCGCAAATAAAACAAGCTTGTGCGGACTGACCACACGGAGGGTATAAGTTAACCTCGTGAAATAT
>JAUCMU010000097.1:3938739-3970806 GCA_032275025.1 Enteromius treurensis | reverse complement strand
GCTACATACCTTCTATGTACATATCAGAGAACAATTTAAAATATTCTCTCAATGCATTCTATGGCACCTTTAAGGAGTGTCATATGGTAAAATATCATTAAACAACATCTGAAGTCTGTATGTGGCTTTTTATCAATGCACATCCTTCTCAGACTGTTTTACTGCATGCTCTGTCTTGATCATTTGCTGACTCAAGGATTGTTTTATTAGTCAGTTTTATGACAATATTGATTGTAGTATGTTTGTGTAGTTAAACGAACTAATAATTGGGAAGGGTGTTTGTTCATATCAAAGTACCGGGGTGGTGACAGCTTGAATTTCTTCTTTCAAATCAGCTGAAGTAAAAATTGTAAGTTTAAGTTTATAATGATAATAAAAAAATATTTATAAAAATATAACAAAATTACTAGAATTAAACTAAGGCTAATTCAAAAGATCAATAAATACCATAAACATGACTAAAATATCCCTGTCTGGTGATTTTAAAAGGTTTCCATCAAACTGGCTGATGTGTGACTTTGCTCACTCTCTGTTTCAGGTGGTCGACGTGTCTAAAAGGATATCCGATGTACCTGAGTGGTTTAAAGGCAGCAGACTGAATTATGCAGAGAACCTGCTCAAATACAAAGACCATGACAAAGTGGCTCTCTATGCTGCAAGTAAGTCACAGCCGATCTCTGAACTGCTCAAGTCTATCACAACAGCATTCTGAGTTTTGTGTAAACTGTTACTGGGCAGCACATCCCCTAGCCTGTGCTAGTTTCATGCACGGTGAAATAAAACAATTTAATCTCAAGTCAATATTTCATATCTATTTGTTTACTTGCTCTCGAAGTAGCTGAATAATAGGCAGGTTAAGATGGGCGCTGTTGCAAAATATGCCCCCTTTCTGGTTAATCCTGATCTTTCTGGATGGCTTTATTTTGTGATTAAAAAGCTGCATGACTGTGTATTATCCCTGGTGCATGCAATGAGAAAAAATCGGATGTTTCATGCTTTATTATGAAGAGTGGCATATAGAGTATTTAGTCTGTTATTTCAAGAGGAATTATAGCTTTACATTATGTGCAGCTTTGAGTTTTATTGAATGACCAGCAAGTCACAGATGAAGTCGTGACATAGTAGAACTGAATTCAGTGGCAGTCATCCAGGTCACATAAAAACAGATGATGATGATTCACAAACACAAGCAGTACTTTTTTTTTTATTCATCTGAGAACTGCAGCAAGTGCATTCAGACCCTGGTTGCCTTTGTTTTTTGTAAAACGTTACATATTTTAATAACCAATATATCTCCATGACCATGAGCGTCTCCCGATTCAAATCAAGATTCTGTGTGTCTGCTGATCTCATTGAGCCTTTGTCAATCTGACCTTATACACAAATGGCTACTTTAAAATAGCAACAGCGCTGTGTGCATATGTGTTGTATCTGTACAGATAGAATCTGTCATTGCAGTCCTCTGGCTAATGGAACACAAACTGAATTATGCTGTCTGTAATTTGATTTGTGGGTTTAGCGTCTATGCCGGGGCGGGATGTGCTTTTATTTTGTGATGGATGTCTTGATGCGGTCCAGGAAAGAGCGGATGTAATTATCAAAGTGGCATCTATCAGAAGTGTACCTGCGTCACTGGCTTGTGTCTTTGTGAAATAGGGAGGCTCATTTACCTGAAAAAGTAGATTACATAGGACTCTGGAGCGCAAATTAAATTTAACACTTCATTTGCTGATTACGCACAGTAATGAAAAACATCACCCCGAGCTGACTGTGATATCTCTGCTGCACCACAGTCACAGATGGCAAAGAATTCTCTTGTTGCTCATTGAAGGTGGTGTGTTGATATGCACTGATAATATAAGCAAGAACGTAGATTAAAAGTAGAATTTATTTGTATTATTATTTAATAAAGGAGAATTAATTATAATGAGACATAGAGCACTGGTTGAAAGATTTTAATGTATTTTTAATGTATTATTAATTTTTTTTTTTTTTTGTATAATGCAAGGATGATTTAAATTGATCATATTCAAATATTTATATTTTGTATGAACACTGTTCTTTTGAAAATGTGATTTATTGAAAAAAATACTTAAATACTACACACTTAATTAGGTCGGTTTAACTTATATTAACTATATATTTCGCCTCCATAAACTCCTTATTTGCTTCTCATTAATAGTTAGTAGTGGGTAGGATTAGAGATTAGAATATGGTCATGCAGAATATGTCATTATGATTACTGATAAACAACCAATATGTTAATATGCAAATAAGCAACATTTTTAATGGTGAGAATTGGTTACCAACAAATATGAAATAAATTGTATATCATATTTTTTTACAAACAGCCAACTGTTGTTCGACAGTACTGAAAAAAATGTTGCTTGGGCACAGAATTTCTAACACTTTACCATCACATAAGTAAATTTTATTTTTAATTGTACAAAGATAAATTATTTAAAAATGTTACAATATTTAGCATTTTTATTTTATTTGTAAATAAATACAGCCTTCAAAATATGTAAAAATCCCAAATTTTGAATTCTAGTGTATCATTGTTATTATTAAGTTAATTGAACTAAAAATAGCCATACATCTAAATAATAATTAAATAATAACTATTACTATTATTTTATTTTAAAAAGTATTACCTATGTAGTTTTTTCTGGCATGTCTGTTTACCATGTTAGGCATATACAAAAGCTACAATAAAAAAAAATATATATATATATATATTTTTTTTTTTTAAGCTGAGGCAAAAGAGGAGATCGTCAAGGTGACTTTTGGAGAGCTGAGGCGTGATGTGGCTCTCTTCGCTGCCGCCATGAGGAAGATGGGCATCAAAACTGGAGACAGGGTCGTAGGTGAGCATCACCTCCCTTTTTCTTTCACTGTCTGTCTTTTATTAATTGTGTTATGCTTTCTAACTCATCCATTTGACACCCACTTGACCGTTATGGAATGAGGAAATACAAGTCAATACTGAACCAAATACAAGACAGTCTGTTTTATATTGCATCTGGCCTAGGCACTTTAACCTGTTTTTCCTGCTTTTTTGCTTTGCTTTTTCATGCAGTTCTTGTTTGTCTTCATGAGCGTCTCGACTCTTAGAGCCAGACAGTCGCTCCTGAATTCACAAACTCAGTTCTGGGGTTCAGCCAGAGCCGTTCACTTCTGTGGATGGAGAATAAGAGGGGTGCAGTCGCACCGTGGTGGGGGTAATTAGTCTTTTCAAGCAGTGCAGATTTCAAAGTTTAGTGCATTCAAGCCGGAGGTGGGTTAGAAGCTTCAGATGCTTGTCATGTTTCTCCACCCTGTACTGTGGCAGCTTGTGTGAGTAATGGTGTCTTTAATGGTGATGTGACAGGGAGAAAAAAGTATGTGTAATCGCTGACGTCATTCTTCTGCCACCGTGTTCATTATCTGCAGTGCTGATCATCTCTAAATTGTAAAGGGAGGAGGCCATTCCAATGACACACTGTACCCACATAGATTTATTCATTAAAGTCTCTATAGAGTGTTAGAGGGGAGTGAGCAAGATGGAATAGAGATGCTCTATTAAGACATGCAGGGTTTAAGATTAAGGTTCTTCTTTGAGAAATATTCCCAGCGTATCTTTTTTCCTCAGTTATGGTCTGGGGGAAATTTAATGCATACAAATTTTATAATTAAAGCTTTTGAAAAAAATAACTTTTCATTTTATTATATTTATAAATAACATAATTTAACATTTAATTTAAATTATAATTTTAGAAAATATTTTAGTAGAATTAAAAAAAAAAAAAAAATAAATAAAAAATCCCAATTATTTAGAAAAATATTTTACAAATATTTTTTGTTTAAAAATAATAAAAAAATAATAAAATCAATGCATGAACCATTTTTAGAGAACGTGTTATGAGTGGGTGCTGTTCATGTAGTCCAAAGAAAATTTCCCACAGTGGGAAAATAAAGTATATTTAATCCAACACAGTTGTACTGTAATCCGTTTATCTATAATTATTGACTGCTGTAAAATTCCTGGACTACTGTGCCCTTTTTATAAGTATGTCTACGTGGATGCAAACATGACTGTGTTCACAGAGGTGTGTCTGTTTTTAGGAGTGACGTAAAAGCACAGACATTTACATATGCTGTGTGTATTGATCCTGTTAGGGTGTGTGTTCATGTATAGAGTGCATTTCTCTCTAGTGTGTCCTTGTGTGTCCCCTTGATTTACTGCGTGCGCATGAGTAGGAGAGAATATATGGCCACTTTGCAGATGAGGCCAAGGTTTATTGCCGCTGTACCATTTAGCTAATGGGCATCATTTCTATTCTGTGTCACATTCTGTCTTTCCTTTCTCTTATTTCGTTCAAAACACTTGTATACTTGAATATTAGGAGCTGTATTTGTCTTTTCCTACCTTTTTGTGTGGTATTTTCAGTGACTCTCTCTTTCTTTTGGCAGTATAATCATTTAATGTATTGCACCTGCTGAGTGCTCACTAAAATAACTTGCATCTCCTTAGAGTCATTCTTGCACAATTTAGTTGATCCATAGCTGTCTGTAATGTAATGTTGGGTGATCTATTCTCTCTCTTCTCTCTACCTCAGGATATCTTCCCAATGGGATTCATGCTGTCGAGGCCATGCTCGCTGCTGCCAGTATAGGTGCCATCTGGAGTTCAACCTCTCCAGATTTCGGTGTCAATGTAAGAGCTTTACATGCATAATGGTTGCTTTTTTAACCGCAATTACAATAAAATATAAGGAAACAGAAACCTGCAAAATTAATAAATTAATCAAAATTTTAATAATAATGATGACAGAGTAAAAATAATGGGGCCAGTAAGATTGTTTAAAAAAGTAGTCTCTTGGTAGGGTCTGCATTTATACAGTAATATTGTGAAATATTACAATTTAATATTACAAAAAATATATATTTCTGTGAGTAAATCATTGTTTCAGTCTTCAGGGTCACATGATCCTTCAGAAATCATTGTAATATGCAGATTAAGTGTCAAAAATTCTTCTTATTATATCTTATTATTATTATTATTATTGGCATCAATGTTTACACCAAGTTGTGCTGCTTAGCGCTTTTATAAAAACTCCAATATATTTAAGATTCTTTCAATAGAAAGTTCAAAGCTACTGCATATATTAGCATTATAAAAGTCTTTAGTGTCACTTTAGATTAGATTAATTTATGTATGCCGAAAAAAAATGTTACACAGAACAGTGTCTCATATATAATAAAAAATGGTTTGGCTCACTGTCAGCCACCCAAAGTTTAAGTGCCAGTGAGTGGTGTGGAGAAGTCCTTTCCTGATGTATGAATATCAGATTTGGCCGTCGACATAAAGAATGATTCAGAAAGCCCTCAGCTGCCGGGCATTGCTGTTCCACGCTGACCCGGCATTCATATGCCCACATGCTGTCAAACTGACACTGGGGCAGTGTGTTGTCATGAGCTCCGTCTTGTGTTTTAAATGCAATCTATATTTTCCAAAAGCAAAGTGTATCATAGTAATATTCTAGTTTAGTAATATTCTAATGGCCATATTATAGCAACATGTCTGCCCCCATGTACAAAAAAATAGGTCACCTAACCATCAGTTCTGGCTGTCTTCAAATGTGTGTGTGACCTGTTAGCTATGTCAGACATTCTGTCACACACACACACACACACACACACCTCTCACTCCTACCTCTCTCTCTCTCACACACACACACATACACTCTTCTATGAGGAGATTAAAGTAAGTCTACAGCCCCCTCAGGGCTGAGGTTATTCCATAAATAGGACTGGCTCTAGCAGATAAAGCAGCATAGATTCACCGTGGCTTATTGACTAAAGTAAATTCGATGTACACACTGCTGCCATCTGTGGATAATTCAGGGTACTACAGCATATTGCAGGAATTCATGTGACAATTGTGCATGTTTAGTGTTCAATCGTTTGGGCTCAATAAGAATTTTTTTTCATTATAATCTTTATATTATTTTGGAAAAAAAAAAAAAAAATCAAGGCGGTGTTTGATCAAAAGTATTGTAAGAACAATACTATTGTCTTCAGTGTCAAATGATCCTTCAGAAAAAAAAGTCTAATATGTTGATTTGGTGCTCAAGAAACATTAATGTTATACCTCTTTTTAGGAAAAATGCTTTCTGACCCCAACATTTCAAACTATACTGATTTATCTATTGTATTTATATAGTATATTTATTATATTATTTAGTTATTTAATATTTTATATAATATTTATAGAATAAATATAAATTTAAAAAATATAATTTAGCCTATTGTGTGTGTAGCTTGTTTTTTTTTCTTTTTTTCTTTATTGTGTCTCTTTTTGTCTTAAGGGAGTTCTGGACCGAATTTCTCAGATCCAGCCCAAGTTGCTGTTCTCCGTAGCAGCTGTTGTGTATAACGGCAAGCAGCATGACCATATGGAGAAACTCCAAAGAGTTGTTAAAGGTATAAAGCACACATTTCAGCCCACCGTATTCCCATTGTTTTGTCTTGTTAATATGCATGCATTTTATGCATCTTCATATTTTATGCATAGGTCTCCCTGACCTGAAGAAGGTTGTGGTAATTCCATACGTTCGCTCTAGACAAGAGACTGACCTCTCTAAGATTCCCAACAGGTCTGTGCGTGATGTGTGTGTGTGTGTGTGTGCAATCATATTTCAATACATCACATTTCCTTTTTATTATAAATTGTGCTGGTACTTCCGTTTGTATGTAGAAGTTTAATTTGCTTGAAAGAAGGTTTTTTGGGTGTAGTGTACTTGTATTAATAAATATGTATAAAGAATGAATGACCAACCGTTCTTATATACATACACTATCATTTTATTTGTATTTTTATTTTATTTTAATGGTTCTTTTGAACTGCCTACTCATTAGAAAATCTGTGAGGAAAAAATATGTACTTATTTTTAAAGGATAAAATAAAAATTGCACTGCCCCCAAACCTTTGAATATATATTGTTAATGTATACAATATATAGTGGATATATAAGATATCATTTCTTACCCCCTTGCTGAAGGATATTTTGAAGGAATTGGGTGCTTCCATGCCTTTTTTTTTGTGTCAAGCAATTCTTTGGTTACCAACATTTTTCTAAAATATCTTCTTTTGGAAGAACTGTCCCTTTAAGATGGCTGAATATCCTGTAAAGTTCATTTTTGAGGGCACTATTTGGTGATTGGAACGTACTTCATAATAATAAATGTTTGTTATCCTTGTTAAACTGACAGAACATATAAATTCTATGAAGTTATTAGTTTTTTTTCCCTCTCAGTGACTGAAGTGGAGTTGTCATGTTAGGATGCAGTCAGTCCTGAATCTCTGTCTCCTGTACTTTTTCTGTCAGTGTGTTCCTGGATGACTTCTTGGCCACAGGTAAAGAAGGGGATCAGGACCCTCAGCTGGAGTTTGAGCAGCTGCCGTTCTCTCATCCTCTCTTCATCATGTACTCTTCTGGAACCACAGGAGCTCCCAAGTGCATGGTGCATTCTGCTGGGGTGAGTGTGTGTGAGAGCACTACTTTATGCAACTGATAAATATTTTGGAGTGCCTCGAAAACCAAATATGATGTATAAAGAAAATGCATCACAAGCATTTGTTTTGCATATGTACAAATATAGATACATTTGCAAAATATACTTTAAAAGAATAAGTATAAACAGATGATGATGCAGGGCATTTCATTTCTGTTAAAGTACAAAAATAGCTAAAATGAAAACTGAAATAAAAATAAACTAAAGTGAAATAATTAAATCTAAATATCAAAACCTTATAAAAATGAAAACGGCATATAACAAAAAAAAAAAGATGAAACTGAAAATATAGAAATGAAATGTAATTCAAAAAATCTATGTATTATAAATATAGAAAATACTAAAATAACACTGATTCTGATTACGTTTTGATAATGTTGTAGTAGCATCTGAACTAATATTTCAGTCAAGTTTACCCTTCCACTCGGTCTGTGTGTAAAAGCACTCTTTCCTGAGGGTCATCATACACAGCATCTCTTGAATCACCAGCACTGAGCACTAGATGGCAGTAAGAGGCAGTTTTAGAGCCTGTAAGGCACTGTAAGCTGGATGCAATTGGGAAGAGCAATTATGTGCACAATTCTCATCCCTTTTGAATGCATTTCCTGTATAATCCCAACATTAGGGACACAGCAGCTCGCATGGGTCTAAATCAGCCTTTCTTTCTCCACATACCTACACTTTCAATTCAAAAATCAGCACTGCACAGAAAATTCATCAAAAAAAAAATAAATCAGGGAAGCGTTGCTTTTTTTGTGTGCTTCACAATCACACTTTGTACACGCTTGATCAGTGTGTGTGTGTGTGTGTGTATAACACTGTGTTTTCATTTTTCACAGCTTTTCCCTTCAGCCTTTGCACCATTGTGTCTGACGCCTCTCTTGCGTGCTGGATAATTAGAGCGCTGTGTGTATGAAAACATGTACACATAGAGAGACGTTTCTCTCTTCTCACTCTATGGATGATCAATGTTCAGTGTGCTCTTATGAAAACAGTGCCCGTGTCAGGTTATGGCGTTTAGCAAATGAATAAACGTGCGGTTAATGCTTTCGCTAGGTGATGTGTTAGACGCTTGTTGCAGGGCATGATGTTAAAAGAAAAGGAATTTGAGTTTTTTTTTAATCCATGTAGTGTCGCTGATCCTTTAGTTCGCTAATTAGGTCGTTCCTTGCCTGCCAGAATGTTTCTGAATGTACAACACCAGCCCAGGAGAAAGAATGTGAGATCCAGAAAAATAAACACAATCGTCCTTGACTAATGCTTTGTGTTCTGCCGCCTCTGTTATTACAGACTTAGCCATTTTTTTTCCCCCACTCAAGGTGCTCCGTAACGAGTGTATGAAGTCAGTTGTACTGAAGTTCACACACATGTCCTAGTAAAATAACCACGGGTGTAGTTCATCACATTAACAGTCTGACCCTTTTGTTCTCCGTTCCCCAGGGCACTCTCATCCAGCATCTTAAAGAACACGTTCTCCATGGCAACATGACCTACAATGACGTCATCATATATTACACTACGGTATGTATCTGTCGTCCTTCTCCAATGACATGCATTAAAAAGAAGCAGTACAGTCTGACCGAATCTCTGAAGCATGCAATGCCAAATTTTTTTTTGTTTTAAATTAACGTTTTCTGTTCTGCAGGTTGTACAATTAAATTGAAATAAGTTAATAAGCCAGTCCTCGGTGTCACATGTTCCTTCTGAATCCTATTAATATGCTGATTAGCTGCTCTAGAAACATTCCTTGTCAATTTTTAAAGCACTTGTGCTGTTTAATATTTTTGTGGAAACTGTTACACATTTTTCTCATGATTTCTCGATAAACATAATTTATTTGAAATATTTACATGTGTATACATATGACACGCATAAAGCATATATTTAAAAAATATTTACATGTATGAACAGGTATATATTAATATTCATATGAATTATATAATATCTAAATATATTTCGTAAATAAATTTATTACAAATATATATATATATATATATATATATATTTATTTATTTATTTATATATATATATATATACACACACACACACACACACACATATATACATATATATATATATATATATATACACACACACACACACACATACATATATATACACACATATTTATATATATATATATATATATACACATACACACACACACACATATATATATATATATATATATAAGTATGTATGTATTTATATATATGTACGTGTATAAATATGATCAATCACATCCAAAATAAAAGTTTTGTTTTGTCTACTGCACATCATGTGACATTACTACTTTTAATGTTATCAAAATTAAGGTACACATAATTTGCAATATCCGGTTAGTCTTGTGTGATATTCAAGATGATATTTGGGCTGAAATGTTTTATTCTGAGCACTGTTTGTTTAAGTTTGCCGAGTAGTTGGTGTGTTTGCCCAATCTGGTCGAACTTGGAACAAAAAGTAGACACTGACCCAGTCTAAAAGTAGATCTGTGTCTTTATGTGCAGACGGGCTGGATGATGTGGAACTGGCTGGTTTCCTCTCTAGCTGTTGGGGCTTCTGTGGTCCTGTATGATGGCTCCCCTCTTGTTCCTAGTGCCAATGTGCTCTGGGACCTTGTAGACCGTCTGGGGTAAGTAAGTCTCTATAATGAAGGTGTCACATGTCACAGTCAGGAGTTTCAGTCGTTCTTTTTTCCTCATGCCTGTGCTGTAATTGGCTGAGGTGTGGCAGTGCTTATCACCAGCATCTGCTGTGCCCTTTGTGTAAATGACACCTCATCACCACGGTAACCTGATTTAAAGAGATGGGTCTAATTGGCCACCTCTAATGTGGCATCGAGTTCCTTTCAGAGTTTACCTGTTATTGATCAGAAATGATCGAAGTGCAACAGACAATGGAGTTCCTTTGGATCACACTTGGTGTGTGTGTGTGTGTGTGCTCATTTTCAGCTCCCTTGGCTACTGGTGAAAGCCTCTATTCTTAACGCTCATTGTCTCTCCTCTCCCCAAGAGAATGAAAATAGAGACATTTTTGCAGCAGCTTTTGGGAAAGCCGAAAAACACACACATTTTTATTACTCACCAGACCCATTTGTGCTGCTTGAATCACTTAACAGACAGATTCATTTTTAAATGTTTAATTTTGGGTGGATTCTTAATTAAAAATAATATGTAATGGATTACTTACAAATTATTAATATATTTAATTACGCTACCATTCAAAAGTCTGAGGTCTGTAAGATTGGTTTTAGAAATGAATGCTTTTAATCCTCAAGGATGGATTGAAAAGTCACAACAAAGACATTCTATTTTGAATAAATGCAGTTTTCACATGAACACTAAGCAGCAGAACGGTTTTGAACATTAATAATAATGTATGTTTCTTGAGAAACAAATTGGCATATTGAAATGATTTTTAAAGGATCATGTGACACTGAAACTGGAGTAATGATGCTAAAAAAAAAAAAGCTTTGGCTTTTAGATGTATTTAAATGTAAATTGTATATTGCTGTTTTATTCAATGGCTGACCAAACAAATGCAACCATATGAGCAAAAGAAACTTTCATTCATGCATGATGCATTCTTGCATTTATTCTGTACTGGTAGGTAATGGTAGGAATAGTCCTAATGAGGAATTAACATTTGGGTCAGAGGGCATGCTTAAACTGTGTTATGCGTTTGATCACATTATTTTATATAGTTAATAATTGCATTAAGTGGATAATGTTCAATTCAACCGTTCTAATTTTGAAAGGCAGCTCTGGTTTGTATCTGAGAGTCTCTGTATTTCTGTGTTTGAGAGATTAGCTTTAAGTTAGAGCCCTGTCGATGACTCCAATTAAGTTCTTTCCCTGGGCAGTTTAGGGTTTATTTAGAGTTGAGTGTGATAACGAAAAGAAGACGATTCATTTTTAGATTTAGTGATTCAAACCCAAACCTTTTACTTTTTAATTGCAACAGCTGATGGATAGAGCCAAGCCCCCACTGCATTTTATTTATTATCTGTTAAATGGAAATGTTTGTGACAATGCAGAAGATCTTTGCTGCTTCCATTTCATCACAGCTTCAAGAACCTCCAAGCAGTCAACCTCCACTGGTTCTGAACCTTTTTATTATTAGACTAGGAGGATGTTTACATGGCAACATGTTTTTTTAATTTATTTATTTATTTCAAAAGAGCAGGGAAGATCTTGTTTTAAACATCAAGTTTGTGCCTCTTAACGGAGTACACACTACAGGACTTAAGCACTCTTCAGAGAAATGCTATGGTTGTAGAGGCTACGACAGATTTCAAGCTTGCTTCAGGCTTTGTTTCTGACTTTGAAATATATTCCATTTAGTCTTCGGTTGTGTTCACTATCCTGACAAGCGAGAGGGCAGTAATCAACAACAGCCAACGAAGCTGCGAGTGAGAAAGGTGTTAGGAAACTGGAGCACAAATAAATAGAAAAACATCAAACTGCTCCAAAAATCTCACCTAGCACTTTTTCATCTCTCTCTCTCTCTATATATAAATATAGCTAGCTCTATATCTTAGTTTTCTTGTTCTGTGCAATTCAGTATAAAACAATCACAATCTTATCCTTCCTGTTGGATGTTTACGTTGTCAAGAAATATGTCTCCCATTTCTTTGTAAGTAAGTTTGTGAGGGAATATATTCTGGGATCATCACTTCTTCAGTCGAGGTGTGCAAGCCGTCGCGTTGGCAGAGAATCATGCGGTCCAAATTTGTAGACATTTGCCATCGTGAATAACTTCAGACTGAATCTACCTGTCCATCTTTGTTCTGCAGAAAAGGTAGAACTCTAACTGATGTCCAGTCAAACTTGTTGTCTTTTTCGCTTTCTTTTGTCCCTCTGTGCTTAGCCTCAAGAATATACTGATTCAGGATTAGCTTTTATCTTGTGCTGCCCTTCTTTCAAGTTTATTGTGTTTAATGTTTACAAATGATCAATATTCAATCAGAAGGCAAACGGGATACCCATGTAGATGAAGGGAAATGCATAAGGGAAGCCTATTCTGGACAAAGGACTATTGTAAAACTTGGTCATGCTAGACAACTCTTTCTTTGTCCCATATAGTTGAGGGGAAAATAGCTCCTGTTTTTGGTCTTTTATATGAAAAAAAGGGACTAAGAATGGATTGTGTTTAAGTCTAAGACAATAGACACAATACTTTCCCCATAGTTCGAGAAGAACCCACAATTCAATCCAGAGTGTTATGTTAATTGAATCCTATCTTAGGTTGCTGGAGCTACCTAGCTTTCATGGTTCAACTTAAGTAATGTAAATATTTTATTCTCTGAATTATCGTAATTACTTTGTTTTCTTAACTGCGCTGGTCAAGATATACAGCACGGGTCTCCAATTTTGGTTCTGCAGGGCCACCTTCCTGACAAGTTTAACTCCAGCACACCTGTCTGGAAGAGCTTGATCAGTTGATTCAGGCTTGAGCTAAAAGTGCAGGATTGGACACCCCTGATGTACACAATTGAGCTGAGCCTAAACTGGGGGCTCGTCCGGGATCTGAAATGGATTTTAAAGTCAACCTGAATCTGAGTGCCGTTTCTCAGGGCTAATGGATCTCCCCTTTTGAACCTCCAACATGTTGGTTTAAAACCCAAATCTTTCACCAATAAGCTAAGTATCTAGTCAATATCAGGTTAAGATCTGGTGTACACTTATATATTGTAACGGAATTGCATTTGCTTAAGATTTTACTTCTATGCTCCAAACTTTCTTAGTTGTCTCATTTGCCAGTTGTAATTTTCCATGTGCAGATGGAGCCAATATGATGTGGCTTACATGAAATGAGCTGTCTGAATATTTAGACGAGCTTCACTTCTTTTAATATCGGACAAATGAACAACCCCATGATGAATTCTATGGATAGACTGTGGAGTAAATCAGAGATCCATGATGCTATAAACGGAGTGAAGATCAGTGGTTGGTCATATCAGTATATTGGTACTGGGAAGTATTCCCATTTTTTTTCCTGACTGATATCTTGCTTGTGAAATCACGTTCCATTTCATTTCATATACAATTCTCTTCCTACATCTTAAATGACCCATTACCATCCAGGCCTTGCCAGATGCCACCAATCACACGCAAGCAGGACGTTGTCATGGCAACTGTCCACATAGTCTCTTTTTGGACAATATAGAGAGAAAAACACACAGAAGTTTAGATGTAAAAGTTTTAGATGTATTCTTAATTAAATTTATGTGTAGCTTTTGATATTTTGCTTATTAATATCCCAAGACAAATGTAGATTATTTGACCATTTTATTTGCTTGAAGATTAAATATTTTTAATGTTGCACATTTTACACTTTATGCCAGTTCCCACTTTGAATGTCGAAATGATGCTCTATACTTAAGACATTGATGCGCCATCAGAATTTCATTTATTACGCACCTGTGTAGTAGAAAGTCTGCTGTGCTGTAACTTTGCAGTAAACACACTACAACACAAATAGAGATTACACTAACACAACCGTGTTGACAGCATTTAAGCTTGTCTGTGCTCTTCAGATATTGCACTGGCTTGACCCCCGGCCCCTGATTTCTGACCGCGAGTGATTCCATCAAGAGATGGCTGACCAAGGTCTCTGCAGGTCAACAGGCCATTTAGATCAATTCCACCTCATTGACACTGAAAGTGTTCCACTTTTTGTTCTGAATCTAAAGTGCTGTGGAAATTAGGTTTTCATATTTCTCAAAGACGTGGCTTGATTCCCAAACAGGTGTATGCGTACCTCGGGTTCCTTAAGGATGCTGCCAGCCTGCCCTGTATTGTACCTCCTAAATTTCAGTTTGGTTTAACTAGCTGTAAGAAAGCCATTTTGTTTTTTATACATTTAAAATGGACAAGTTATGGTACCACTTCATTATAATAGTCCACTTTAGACATTTACCATCAGTAAGTAACAACTACATGTCAACTGTAAGACTGTCTGCCTAATATCCTCTAACACTTTATTTTAATGGGTCCACAAGATACAACATGCTGACTATAAGAATCTTTGCAAGTAGATGTCAGCTTATTCTACTAGAGAGTTAGTAGACATGTAGTTACTTATAGTTAGTAGAATGTCTGAAGTGGACTGTCAAAGTAAAGTGTAACCCAACTAATGGTTAACATCCGTTTGTTTTATCACTTGTTGACAGAATCACGATTTTTGGGACTGGAGCTAAATGGCTGGCTGTGCTGGAGGAGAGACATCTGAAACCTGGTAAGCTGGAATGAATTACAATCTTCTCTCTTTCGTTTTTTTTTCCACTTCTGTCATGATAGAGTTGTTGCTATACAGTAGTATTCATATCTCAATATCAACTTGATACGACTGAAAAAACGAATATGTTGTTGATCATTCCTTTCTTTAAAAACTTCTAAAATTAATATTATCAAACTTTAAAAATTGGCATGTAACCAAGTATTTTAAGTAGGGCTGTCAAATAATTAAACTTTTTAATCAGATTAATCAGGATTTTCCGTGGATTAATCACTATTTGCAACTACACCTGAATCCTAACCATTTTTTTTTTCGGAAATGCATAACAAAAGATAAATAACAGGACACAGATACAAAATTTTCACATGATGTCTGTTTATTAACACAGCCAAATAATGGTGGTTTAAATCAAGCTGAAACATACCATAATATTTGTCTTTGCTATGAGAACAATCTTTTACCTTTACGCCGGTTTCACACTGCACGCATAAGCAGCGCCGATTGTGCTTTCAACACACTGGCAGCATTTGTCGCGCGCAGCTGAACCGCGGCTTGCGCTGCATTGCAGTAAGCTGAAACTATCGCGCGCTGGACTGCCGCTCCTGCTACACGCTGCCTTGAGCAAAGCATTCACGAAGCCGCTGTCAGCAAGACTCACTGTGACACTTCTCTGCAGCATGTGAGCGACACAGTTCATGTGTTTATAGCGTGTAAGACGAATTGCGGCAACCATGTCGCGTGCACTGTCAGTTCCAATGGTTGTCGTTGGGCCCCCACTTACGTGCAACAGACAGGAACTGTTCTATACAAGCCTCCGCAAAATGACGCTCCTCAGTTTTTAATATAGTCAGCGTAAAAGACATAAGTTCCCACGTGTCACTGATGCAAAGTGCAGTTACTCCGAGGTAATTGTTGTCCCACTTTCTTGACAAATAATTCGTCACACTGCGCATGCGTGAAATGCGTTAAAAAAATTAACGTAATTAACGACAAACAAATAATTAATGCTGTTAACGCGTTATTTTTACTGCCCTAATACATGAAAATAATTATCAGCAGACTGACCAAAAAGAACACATTAGAGGGGAAAATATGTTAATAAAAGCAATAAATAATGAAAAAGTCAGTATTATTTAAATGTTAAAGTTGGGTTATGTCTGCAGTCATTAAACTAACTGTAAAACACTACAAGGGGAAGTTCCTCTTTAGCTTGCTTGGGGTATATGTGTGTGTGAAGGACAGAGAGAGAGAGAGAGCGAGAGAGAGAGTGTCTCTATTAAGGACATCTTTTTTTTGCTTTAAGGTCTGTAGTGGTTTGATCAGTTTCTTTTGACAGTCAACATAGCAGATGACAACAGATGGATATCACTTTCCACTCAAAGGCAGTGACCGGCGGCTTCACAGCTCCAGTCATATTATTCAATGCTCTCTTCTCCTCTCCTCTCCACGCTTCTTTCATTGTGTTTTATGCGTGTCAGTCCAGGACAGCCTGCTCTACTGATGCCACGCATCCAAAATCATCCCAGACAAAGTCATGCGGATGGTTAATTCACCTCAAGCCCCAGACACAAAAGAGAAGCGAGCGCTTCAAGAGCTGACAGGAAGCCCTTTTTGTTTGTGACTCCTCTGTGAGGAAAGCGAATTCGCATTCAGATGGATGCTATTTTCCTGCCCAACACTTTTGGTTATGCACTTCCGAATGAAAAGTACCCCGACAGAACGCTCAGTACCTGCTAGATGTCAAATAAAGCCCATGGCTCACAGGAACACTCCGGCTTTCTTCACATTCAGGTCCATTATATCTTTTGTGTCAAGAGTTCAGCTTTTTTTGCTCTAAAAAGTGCACGGAATTGATTTTCTAATAATAAAGCATGACATCTTTTGAATAGGTTCTGTGAAACGTAGAAATGAAAATATTTCATTTTTATATCTGACCTCAATTTTACTCTCTTTAGAAAAGCTTTCTGATGACGTCACTTAACAGCAAGTGTTTTTTGTATATATGTATATATCTTATAAACTACAGGCCGCTTTTATTGCCTGACCCCTCAGAAGATAAAAAGGCTCTCACCTTTCACGACGTGTCGCATTACAGCTTGACTTATTTGTTCGTTTCTTTCATTACGCACTTCGGAAATGAGTCCCTACGGTACGTTCTGGCTCGCTGTGTAATTCTCTCCGAGCCTGATTTCTTTTCTTCCGCCACATCAGAGCGCTTCGCCAAAGCCTCCCAGTTGAAAGCTTAGTCAGCCATGAAACGTATTGGGTTGTGAGACACAAAGGATATCTTTAGAAGTGTAAACAAACAAACAGACGGGCAAGAAAAACAACAAATAACGCTAAATAATAATAGCCACAATTGATTATTAGAATTGGAAATATTTCCAGCCGAATTTACATGCCAATTGGCCCGTTTCATCTATTTGCAATTGTCCTCTGATTCACCCAGCACCTCCAGCTATTCCAACAATGAGAATTGAGCCGACTTGTGAAACTTATTCCATCAAAAGTTACCACAAACTACATTAACTTGTTAATCCACTCTGAAATGACGGTCGCCCTTCAGGAAACTGAGGAAGGTTGAACCTGCCAGTTAGCTCGCTTCATTTCAGTTTATTTAGACCATTTAAGAAGTCTTTAGAGAGAAATAGACATGCATCACATTGCTTTCTGAGGCAGTCTTCATCCTTTTGTTATTTGTCGGAGGGAGAGCAGGTTTATGAGTTTAAATATTAGATATTATTACCTTATTACAACCAGTTTCCACCCTTTTATTTTGTTCAGATTGGTTTTATTTATGATGTAGTCCTCTTAAATTCTCTGTGAGCCAGCAGTGTCATGGAAGTATTTGTTAATAATAGGTTCAGAGAAATATTTAATTACATTTTATTTTATTTCGTATTACTATCAAAAATATTTGTATTCAAAGATGTTTTTGTATGTGATTCAGCACTTTCTGTTTTATTATCTTATTTTATTTTCTGCTCCAAATCTTTGGAAACAAAGTCTTGTATTTATTTATTTATTAATTAATTTTTTGTTATTTTATTTGTATTTGCAATTTTTATGAACAAGGACTTTTTAAATATATGATTCAGCACTGTGTATCTATTCATTTTGGTTATTTAATTTGTATTTGTAATTTTTTATGAATATATGATTTAACACTATTTATTAATTTACTTATTTATTTGTTTGTTATTTAATTTGTATTTGTCATTTTTATGAACAAGGACTTTTAAAATATATGATTTAACACTATTTATTTATTTTTGTTATTTTATTTGCATTTGTAATCTTTTAAATATATGATTCAACCCTGTTTTTAATTAATAATTAATTAAATTAATTTATTTATTTTTTTACTAATATTTCTCAATAATTATTTTAACGCGGTGTGTGTTTGTGTGAGTGAATGAGTGTCCGCACGTGTGTGTGGATATCGCTTGTGTTTTAATTAATTTATTATATTCATGCTGTAAATGTTCCTTTTTATGTAACATGGTACGTTTAAGTAATTTTATCTATAAAGAAAGAATTTTTTGTTGCATTTCTGCTAATTCTAAATTTGGTATAAATTACATTTACTCACTTATCTGAGTAATGACATCATCAGAATTCATTTCCAAATATTCCACCAAAATCACTGAACCGATCGACCGTGGGGAGCTGCACTAATTGTTTTGCACCTCTTAAGTTTGCCAGAACTTCGTATTGCTCAGTTGTTCAGTTTCAGGTTTAATTATTAATGCACAATTGGACAGACTCTCCAAAAGATTCATTATAAGCATACTTAAAATTCCGAGCTGCTGTTCCCTGTGTTACAGTCCCCGCATGAACAAGCTTGATAGCCGGATGTGTTGTAAAATGAAACTGCATGCGTTCAGACACAGAGGCAGAGGAGGGAGGGGAAGATAAGAGCTTGAAAAGTGGGCTGCAAACAGCTTCTGAGTGGCGTTGATTTTAATGCCTTCTAGGAGATATTTGCTGGCAGATCTCTTATGAGGTGTCTGTAATAGTTTGTGAGAGCACACACTGTAAACAAGGGCTGTGTATCCTTGTGCAGCGATGGACGTCTCCCAGGAGAGAGCTGATTGAATCTCTGTCCCCTGCCGTCACACAGACACGCTCACTGCCTCGCCCTACATGCAGCACGCAGCTTGCACCTTCTAATCTGCAAATTAAATTATTTCCGCAACTTTGGACACTTTTTTTTTTTTTTTACTCATTCATTTTTTTTTTACTCATTCAAGAGCCAGACATTTTGTTAAAGGTAAAATATTTATGATTCGGGGTTAGTTTTTTTAATTTTAATTTTTTTTTACATTTTAGGTATTAAAATGCTTGCTGATTTGTTTGACTAAAGATCCTGTGTCACCACAGATCCTTTTTTTGTCTTTTTTTTTATTTTTTTGTTTGTTTTTAATTGGGAATGACTATATATAAATATATGTATGGTGATTAAAAATAATAATAATAATAATAATAAAAATATAAATGTTGTACAAAATATATTATATGTAATATGAAATAAATTATTATTAATATTTATTTAAACTTGCATGTCAAATTTGTCATGTTATTTTAATAAATGTATTGGAGTATATTTATTTATTTATTTTTTATTATTATTATTATTATTATGCATGATATAATGCTATTGTATTATTACAAAACAAAACAACAATAACTGTAGAAAGGACAAACAATAATAAAAATATTGTTAAAATGAATTAATAAATTATACAAATGTGTAATTAAACATAATACAAGAAATAATTTATTCAAGCATGAATGTAAATATTTTTGTATATCACTATAGTAAGTGTAAAATATAATATTTATTAGTATGGTAAAATTAAATATATATTAAAATCTTTATATTACAATCATACAATCAAACAAATGTATATAAAATATTCAATTATTTAATATTTTAATAATATAGTAGATGTGTTGCAATATTATGTAGTATATTATTTATTAATATAGTAAATTTAAATAATGAATCTTTTAGTGTTTAGTGACATTTCAGTGAAAAGTACAATTTAAGTGCTATTTTCAGTCTTATCTGTGCTTACTCCCACTTCATAAGTAGTTCATGGATTTGAAACTGTAATCCATTGTAAGTAGTTTATGATATTTCACTTTATTTATATATTTATTTTTTTGGACCAGGTCTTCACCGGGGGATTTGAGAAGCAATTACATGCCATGTGGTTGTGCAGCACACCTCTCTCCAGATATACTTAACTCCTCTCTTAAGAGTAATTAAATCATGGTTCTGCATTCCAGATAGCTAAAATATCGGTAATATCATTAACATGAAGCATCTAGATCCCTCCTCAGGCTCCTCATAAACTGCATTATCGTAGAAAGACGACTAAATTTAATTTAGTGGCCAAAAATGTGTTTGTCACAATGTACTGTACACACAAACGGAATGCACATGATAATTTAAAAGTTAAGCAATTTTGAATTAATTGAGTTTGTTTTAAACTATATATGTAAATATTAATGTAGCTGTATTTAATAATAAAAAAAAATCCTTGTGAAAGCAAGGTATTGTTCAGAAACTTTTGTTGGTGGCATCCAAGTTTGGTTGTAGTACACAAACTGAACTTGCTGAAAGCGAAATTGGTCAAATCAGCTTGATGGCACAAAGCTCTGCGTATGAATATAGTGATTTGAATGCATCTTGAGCTTCATGAATGAGCTGGCCGGTTTGTTACATTGCTTGGGCTTTTTGATTTGAATAGAGCAGAAATGTGGAAAACATATTTTCCAGCTCCAACTGAAGCTGTTTTTTCCCCCCTTACACTGATAAATTAGGCTTTTAAAATTCAAGCTGCTAAGACCCTTTATCAAAGCCGCGAGGGGAGAATTCTAATGACCCATGGATTGTTTTTGGTCAGGAGGTGATGAACGGAGGAGATCGGTCCTGGTCTCTCACACTTCCATTGTGTTCCATTGATTCAGATTGCGTTGGAATTCGTCGATTGGATGACATTGATAATCAGATTGAGACTGAATCTATAATTACAAAACTGACAAAAGCCTTTACTGCTATTGTACGAACACAATAGACAAGCCATGGGAGACTAAATTAGCAAATGACTTAAAATATTTGTGGTTGAGTTACAAAAAAACTCATTTTGACAAGGAATGTAAAACCAGGCTGGAAATGTTACACTCATATGTTAACAAAACTTATTGAGCTGAACTATCTATCTATCTATCTATCTATCTATCTATCTATCTATCCATCCATCCATCCATCCATCCATCCATCCATACATATATACATACATACACCTTGCAGAATGTGTAAAATGTTAATAATCAAAACTAAATCATGAAAATTGCACAATAAATTGCATAAAGAAAATCTTTTACACAACATATATTTAGAAATAGTCCACAAGACAAAGTATTAACTGAATTTATAAAAGATTACCCCATTCAAAAGTTTACAAACCCTTGAATCTTTCTACAATGTGTCACTTCCTGGATAATCCATGACTATTTTTACATTTTGTTCAACTGGCTGCTGTTCTTTACAAAAACCTTTCCAAAACTGGCCGTATGATTTTGAAATCCATCTTTCCATCTTTTTTAAAATCCATATTATTTTGAAATGCTGTTCTTATGAATGTTGTAAAAACAGAATCCTGGAAAACGGAAATCATGGTTACCACAAAAATATTAAGCAGCACAACTGTTTTTAACATTGATGATGATAAGAAAAAGAGAGATTTTTAATCATCAAATTAGCACATTAGAATGATTTCTAAGTGAGCATGTAACATTAAAGACAAAATTAATGACTGCTGAAAATCAGCTTTGCCTAAATAAATGACAGTTAATACTGCAATATTACAATAATATATCAATGTATTACATGCATGATTAAACAAATTCAGATATCACTCCATCCATCCATCCATAATTTATTTAAATTATAAAAATGTAAATTATATTAAATTTAATAGGTTAAAAGAACAGATAGTTTTAACTACAATATTAGTTTTTACTGTATTTATGACCATATAAATTCAACCTTAGTGAGATTTTTTACAAAAACATAAAAAGTTATCTATGCATCCTTTCTTTCTTTTTTGTTTATTATTTTTATACACACACACACACACACACACACACACACACACACACACACATATATATATATTTATATATATATATATATATTTTTTTTTAAAGGCAAAAATAAATATGCTTTCCTAATGGTGTGTAAGTCACAGGTTTGTGGTCTATTGATCACTCTTGACAAGATCTGCCACTGGCTTTGAATTGTAAACACAAAACATGCTGAAAACAGCATAAATGCTAAGGCACATGTGACTAACTCTGTGAGGTTAGTCAAGGTAATGATAATAAGCATAGTGCTACTTTTTTCAGAGTATTGCCCACAACACAAACAAATTGCTAGAAAATCTTTGCTTGCTTGGAAATCATCTTCTCAGCAGACATATACTGCCTGTCGGAATAATAATGCAATCAAATGTCTGCATTGAGGATGTGTATGTAGATTGCAGGGTCAGTTTCTGTATTGCTTTGTTTTGTATACCAAAGAGAAAAAACGTCTTTGCATGTCTGTTCTCATATTCATCGAGATGTGGCAAAGGCCTTGTAAATATTTGCATAATACATGAATGAATGACATATTTACTTAGCAACTACCCAAAGTGGAATTCAAACTCTTTCTGCTCGTGCTGGCGAGATGACAAATGGAGAACGCTAGTGTTTCATAAGCAGCGTATCAATTTAGCCCAGCCAAAAGAGACTTCTGTAGATCATTAAACCAAAATAGCGGATTTGTCGAGCTGCTTCTCGATACTCGATGACTCCCAGCATTTAAGTCGTTGAAGCATCAAACCTATAGCCAAGCTTAAGACAGATGCTGTTTCTGCTGGGTTAACACACACCGGAGGAGGGAAAGAAAATTAGGGCAGGACGTTTTTATCTTTACATCAAACAAGCGCTTGACAAGTCAAACGGTTGGAAACGTTTTATTTCTCAAGAAAGGAATTTAAATTGTATATTTTTGTTGATGCTAATGTTATGTTGAGAGAGTTAGACAGCTGTCTTTTGCAATAGAAGATGAAACTGTTGGCTCATCAACAATAAGGTCAGCCATGTTGAATTTGTGACGTCATATATATATATATATATATATATATATATATATATATACATACACACAACATAGTGACATATAAATGGGCGTTCCTAAAGAATGATGGGTAGGGGTCAAAGGTTATCACCAATAGTGGGTTGGATGCACCTTAAATGGTTCAATATAGCTGTTAAAGAGCTTCACACAGTAATGGTCAACATATATAACATAACTTTATTTAGATATTTTTATTATGTGTGTATATATATATATATATATACAGCACTAATATATATATATATATATATAGAAGCCACAAGTTTATTACAACTCATATTACTAAAATACATACTATGTATTATTTTAACATTATATATGTTGTATTTAAAGAGTCTGGTCTCTATGAAATAAACTAATGTAAAACCAAAATGCTGTTTTCTGAATTATGGTTTAGCATTAGTTCCTTAGTTTATATAATTGCTCTGGGTGTCATTTTTGACTTAGATTGTGTGTTTTTTTTTTTTTGACACAATTTTTTTTGACAGTATATTCAATCTCTTACCACTACTGATCAAGAAAACCCATGTTTGTTCTCCTCCTTGACTTTTACGGATGGTGGAGTCAAGGTGTCTGTGTCTGTATGTTCAGCACGCTTCAGTTAGCCCCTGCTGGTAGACACCGGAAGCATTTAGAAAAGCAAGTGCTATAGCTAATAGGATTTCCTTTCAGGACTATGTGGAGTGGTCAACCGCAAACCCTGCGACTGTCTGTTTATCTATCCCCCCGAGTCCCTGTGTTCAGGCTCCAGCCGCAGCAGCATAATCCTCCTGATAGTCATTGATTGTCTTCTGTCCGTACAGTGAATTACAAGTGATCTTGGAGTAATTGAAATGGCAGGTGATTGTGTTCTGGAAGCCTGCAGCAAATTAGCCATGCAGGACACCCAGCTACCCCAAAGACACCAGCGACTTTAGAGAATTGAGTTGTAGAGTTTATTTCTTACTTTATACAATATACATTTAGAGAAATATCTGTGGGTGTGGGAATGATGGAGATGATGACAGAATGTTTTTTTTTTTTTTGTTGTTGTTGTTGGTAACTATCTTTTTAGATATGCCTTTATGAAAATTGAATTCATTTTCTCTAACGAACATGGAGTAAAAATTGTAACAGCTATCCCCGGTCTCTCGTCTGTCATCTTTTGATCTTTTGAGTTGTGTTTTTATGACTAAGTGCTGAAAAGCCAACCTGCTGACTGGCACAAAGATGCATGGACTCCCTCTGGCCGAGCGGCACAGAAATGAACAGCTCTCGCTCTCAGCGGCCACTTAAAGTAATTGAAAGCAGACCTGCGTAAGTACACAAAGTCTTTGCTTTCAGAGAATAAAGCTCATCAGAAACCCGCATCATTGTTGAGCAGCTAGTATACGGTAGGTCGTGGTGGTGTTGTTAACACAGATGAAGGTGCCCTGTTTCCTCAAAACCGATCATTACGAGTTCATGCTGTTGTGACATTAAAACGTTATCGACACAAGCCTCTGCAGTAACTCTATGGAAGTCGATAATGATGTTGTCCTTTCTGCAATGTCATAATGCACAAGTCTCCAGAGCTAACATGACATTGTTTAATTGAAAATTGCTTCCAAATATCTTTTAACATCACAAATTACTAGTAATGATTAATAACGACTATACTTGTTTTAGAATGAAATCATCTGTGTGTAATGTTTTTATTTGTTTTTAAATATAACGGCCTAATGGATGGGGAGTTGAACTTGTAACCCAAAGGTTTGAGTTTGAGTCCCAGGTCTGGAAAGGATTGTAAGGGTTGGTGGGAGTGAATGTCCAGCGCTCTTTCCACCTTCAATACCATGACTGAGGTGAGATCCTTGAGCAAGGCACCAATCCCCCAACTACTCAGGGTGCAGTGACGGTTTTAGGCAAGGGCGAACGGGGCAGCCACCCAGGGCGGCATTTTTTATGTCACGTGAGGGGCAGCACAAGTACTAAAAAAAATCATCAGTGCCCCTAATCGGTTTTCTATTATCTATATTATAGCCTACCTGGGACTATGGCGTTTAAATAGCTTAGTTTCAAATCTAGCACACATGCAAACAAGACCATTCTCGCCAGGGAGTATTTATGCACTGTAAGAGCAAACAAACACTATGCACCTGCAAAAATGATCTCTCCCAAGTAGAGTTGAGACGTTCGCGAACGAACCGATTCTTTTGAACGGCTCATAAACATGAACGATGGGAGCCGAGTCGCGGCTGGGTGGGAGCCGTTCTTTCTGTCATTCTTGTTTTCCTATGTGTGTTTCACACAGGTGCACACAAATTAGCTCCTCCGCGAGACAGAACAGTTATAGGGGGAGAGGCGCACCTATGCATGCATATTAAAGAAGCAGTTCTGTGTATGATTGAAAGCCGTCAGAAGAATGCTCTATTTTCTGATTGGAAACATTGTCAGTCTTACTGTGCATTGTCACACAAGTGGCTGTAGACTGAATGAACACATGTGTTGGAGGGCGCAGAGAGGGGGTCTCGTCCAGTGTAGAACCGCCACTGTCCGGGTGTGTGTTTGTTCAGGGCTGTGTGTGTGAACTTTAGATGGGTTAAAAGCAGAGCATCAATTCCAAGTATGGGTCACCATCATGGCCAGGCCACAAGTTACTTCACTTCATAATTCTTTTCCCTCCATTTTATCATTTAGTCCAAACATATTTAATGTTTGGCTCTGATTTTGTGTTTTTCTGCCAAGTATGAAATGAATGTCAGGCTCAATGCACACATCTGTGTTTCACTGCTGCAGTATATATTTAAAACGAAACGAATGATTATTCACAAAAACATAATTATAAAGTTTAAAGAAAGGTCAATGGTTTTCAGTAAAGCTAGTCAAAATGTAGTTAAAACACACACACACACACACACACAAAAACTTACCTTGTGTCATGTTTAGCTGTGCCTTGCAAGGATACTTGAACAGGTCTTTTTTCTCTTTTTTATTATCATTATGATTATTGTTGCAGTTTTTGTTTGTGCTTATTTATACCATTGTCTTTATGTTGTTTTATTTTATTTTTTTAACATTTTATTTATTTTTCTTTTTTCGTTTGGTTTTGTTTTCTTCCATGATGTTTCAACAAGGTTTTCAAAACACCTGATGACCCCATAAATAAATTTTAAAAGAGCCGTTCAAATATTCAAAAGGCCGCAATAACCTCAGTCACCAGGTATATGCAAATCATCTCCTCTTACATACGACAGGTGCGCCGACCACGAAACAGACACTAATATCCCTGCTTGTTATGTGTCCTGCACTGAATTTGGACACCCATTAACAGGCAGAAGAATAGACAAGTAACTCGCACCTGTTGCCACACTGACAACCGCATAACAAATTGGTTCATTTTGTGAGTCAAGAGGACGTGATTTGTTTGTGAAAGGGACGTGTCTCCTGCGTCTCATGAGATCGCTCCCACACGCTCTGTCTTTCACCCAGAGCGTCATCTCATCTTTCCTATATAATGAAGAGGGAAAAATACAATGTTGTTTTTCACATTGTGGCACAGCAGATGTTATTTTTTCTCTTTAATTTCCACCCAGGGCAGGGAAAATGATAAACAGACTCACACGTGCACACACACACACTGGTGGCGAGAACGAGCGAATCGGATTGCTCGTCACATCCACATTCTCCATGGATTCCTGTGGTTTTGATCTGATTAGTGTGACTGGGCTTTATGTTTACTGTCAATCAAAATGCTCAGCAAACTCAAGGTCACTGCGTCCTTCAGTGGATCCAGCAGCGGAGACAGAGCGATGCGTTTCCGCTTAAATTAATTTCACTTCATGGTGATGAAGTGATGACTTACAGAGCACTTCATTGATTTTTTTTTTTACTGCTGCAGTATATTATCACTATTTATATACAATTGTTTTAATTAATATTGTGATTTAACTTTTGTATTTAGTTATTTTTAGAAATTTTATGTGCCTTTTTCATATCTATTCCCTTTTTTATGTAGCTTTTAATTTGTATTGTATTTTTTGTTGTGTACTTTTGTTATATATTATATTTAGTTTTAGTTTTTATTTTGTCTATTTTTAGTGATTTGATGTCTTTTGTATTTTAGTTTTCACCTATTTTACTCATAGTAATTTTAAGTGCTTTTGTTATATTTAAATACATTTTGTTTTTATTTTTTGTTTTAGCAATTTCATTTTTCGCTTTTAATTTATTTATAGTTTACATTTAAATGTTTATTTTTAGCAATTTATGTTTTATTCTGTTTAAGTTTTTATGTTTAGAATTGTTTATACTTTTAAATATAAGTTTATTATGTACTTTTGTTATTTTGATTTCAGGTTTTGTTTTAAATAGTTTTTCGTGTAATATTTTCTTTTGATTTATCTACACACACACACACACATACATACTGTATATATATATATATATATATATATATATATATCATTTTATATTCTGTGTATATATATATCTGTGTGTGTGTGTGTGTGTTTGTGTACACACACATGCATGTATTTAAGAAAAAACGTATATATTAATATAAAAATACAAATCTGAATTATATGAATATCAATTATACGTAAATACATTTGAATATTTTGAAAAATGTGTGTGTGTGTGTGTGTGTGTGTGTGTGTGTGTGTGTTTAATAAACATGCACAACACAAACACACATACACACATATATTTTAACATAAATAAAATCTATTATTTCGGAAGCAGTTAATAACGATTAATCGTTTGCTGGCTTTAATAATTAATATTTAATTTCAGCTGTAATATTCATAATAATAGTGTAAAATTAACTAAATGTTTTAATAATAATGTCATTGTGTTTGTTTCAGTTGTTTTGAGGACGACGAGCCGCCCTGCATGGAGGAGATCGAATACTCATCCTGCGGCGATCCATTTGGTGCCAACGAACTGGACACGGAGGTGAACGGGAACACTTCAAGCGAAGAAGATGATGAAGAAGATGCAGATATCTGTAGAAACAGGAGGCGGTGTAACGATAGGAAGTCCCACCTCATTCCTCACTACTTGAAACAGGATGCCCTGGAGACTCCAACAATCAAGGCTGGACAGTGTAACGGCATCGACATCAGTAATGGCTACTTATATTAGGCATCGTTTCTTTGTCTTTTCTGTTATTTATATTTAACATTAGCTTATCTTAATTGTGATACTGAATTAGCATTAAGTCCATGAAACAAAACAAGACATGGACACCTGCAGAACATTTAGTCCCACCTGCTTTCCCTGATATAAACTATATATGTATTCCCTGCATACAAATGCACTTGAAGAGTAATTGATTGTTGCAGAGTCCTAATATCGTGATGAGCTTATGCTTTGGTCTGTGTGGTGAGACATTTAGGGTTTGTTTACGAATCACTGGTAGATTCCTGACAGACGTTCTCTGCTATATACCTGGTCTACCAAGAAAAACCGTAAGTAAACACTTGATATTGTAAGGTTAACTTAACAATGTATCATCTTAGATCAGAAAATCATGTTTGTTTTTATTGTTGTTTGTTCCAAAGTGATACATGCATATGAGTATATATTTGAGTGAAAAGATCATTTGCAAAGACAGACAGAAAATATTTTCAAAAATCATGTGGAATTCCAATTAATCCCAATCAAACTGTAGTTGGGTTATTTTATTAATTATTATTTTATAAAAAAATACAACTATCTAACACAGTTAAAACAATAAAAACAGGAGAACAATTTAAAAATATATTTATAAAAAAAGAACAAATCTGTTTTTACATATAAACACTACTATACTTGGAGAAGATCTGTGTTTGAAAGGCACCTCATATATATGCTTATTAAGACTCAATTTATTTGATCAAAAATACAGTAATATTCTGAAATTATATTGAAATTTAAAATAATGCTTTCAAAAATAATAATAAAATAAATAATAAAATATATAATAATTAATATTTAATTTCAGCTGTTGAAAATTCAGCTTTGCCACCATAGGATTAATGCACCACAACGTGAAGAACAACTATATTTTAAAGTTCATTTAAAAAGTTAACCGCGATCTAATTCATCATTTCACAGTATCACTGTTTTTACTGTGTTCTTGATCAAATTCATGTAGCATTGGTGAGCATAGGCTAAAATCTTACTGATGCTTAACTTTTGGACAGTGGTGTATATTTATGTATATACGTGCATACAGTATGTATATACATAAAAGAAAAGAATTAAAGAAAAGTTTACGAAAAGTTCTGCGCTTACAAACTGTTATTTGGTGAACAGAACTCAGACTGTCAGTCTCTGTTAAAAAAGTATTATTTAGGGCACTGAATCTGTATAAAGAGACAGACCCCATATTAAATGTAAAATACTGTCAAATAAATGTTGTTTGGCTTGGTTTTTTCTTTAGTTCCCCCCCACGTCGTCTTATCCAATTTAGGCTAACATAGGGGTTTCGGTGAAGAAATTTGTTTTACAAAAGCCAATCCGAGCCTTTGAGCCAGATTTCATCCAAATTCTCCCCAGAACGTTATATATAATGAGTTCCGTCATCTCTGCTCAATTGGATCCACACATGCTTTGGTTTGGAGCGAAGCTACAAAAACTAACTCATGTCAGTCCATGTTTAATTTCAGGAGCCAACAGAAGCCTGCAATTAGATGCTGACACTTTTAGCTTAAAGGGAATTCTGCCATTGTGGAGTAAATGTACGGTTTCATCTTCAGTCTGTCAGAAGTTTGGTAATCAGCAACATGTTTATATGTTTTATGAATGTAGCAATGCTGTAAATATAATCATGGCTGAAGAGTGTTATTAAGTGCAAAATGCACCACTGGTCTAGCAAAGACTGTATTACCAATATATCACAACCCTGAGCATCCTATAGCAGTAAGCATGTGTATATATACTTATTATTATATTTAGCTACAAAATATAATTTTTCCAGAAAAAATTGTTAGTGTATTGTTATCATTGTCATTGCTGCTGTTATACAGTATAATATAAATCACACACACACACACACACACACACACACACATTACTATATTATCACTTTAAGAAACAGTATAATTTCAGCTGAAAGACTAATATTACTACATTATTAATATACCTTATTATGAACTTATTACTTCACTAACTTGTTTCTTTAAGAAAAAAAGTGTTCTTTTCCTATTCGAATTATAAATATATTATTATTATTATGATTGAAGCTATTGTTGTTGTTCTATAATAAAATAATAGTAAATGCATTATATATACTTATTATTTTATTAAATTACATTATTAAGAAATCATTACATAAGTAAATTATTTATTTGAAAACATTATTTTATCTCAAACCTTATTCAGATTACCCATATTATGTAGTTGTTATTTAAGAATTTTATATATGATAAATTTAATAAATTGATAATTTCTTAATAATTTAGCTAAACAGTGAGTGTGTATACAAGACATAATTACTAGATTTATTTTATGATAAATAAAAAAACTATGTCGTAAAGGTTTTTCTTTTATTTTTTACACACTTTTTACACAAAAATTTATTAATACAACTATAATTAAATATAATTAAAAAAGCGTCTTTGTGAAAGAATACTGCTAAAGAATACAGAATATAACATGAGGTTTGTATATATATATATATATATATATATATATATATATAGCAAACACTGCACAGGACTGTAGTGCACTGAATGTAAGTTAGTAAACAGTGCTGTTGCAACAACAGAATAATAACCAGGAAGGGTAAGTGCAGTGTGTTTCTCTGAATAAAGTCAGTATGGGTAATGACTATATTTTCATTCTCCCTGTGTCATTCCGGGCTCAATTTAGGGCTAGGTAATGACTTAGCTGTGACCTCCAGCAACCCGCAGCAAACGGCATGCTGCCCTGTCCTGTAATCTCATTCCCATTTACAAAGAGATGGTCTAATTAGATCCTGGCAGGGTGGGCAACGTACCTGAGCAGGGAGAGGTGGGCAGGTCTTCATTGGTATGCTGCAGACACTGAGCACGGCACACACCACTGCATTTCTTAATTGTGTCTCTCTCCAGGTCTGTCTGCCGCTCGGCTCTAGCCACCGCAGACGGAGCGGGAAGACGTTAGCGAGAGCTGCATTACTCTCCCCTCCCCTCCGAATGACCCTCCTGGAGCTCTCAGGCCTGCGATAGTGATTACTACATTATCACATGCGTTCAGCTAGCAGGTGGCTTTCTCTAAATAGCTATAGGGAGCTCTGATTTTACACTGAGCTGCTCCGTCTCGCACAGGGACACGAGCAAAGACGGTAGGATGTAGCGTGTTTGGCAGAAGATATTTAAAATACCAAAATCTATAAACTAAAATTCACATGTGTGTACTCTGTCGCCATCTCTGTTTGAAACCTGCAATTGCATTTATTTGCAGAATTCTTTTCTTTAATCGGGTTGTGTATCGGCATGGCACTTCGGGTGCGGACGAATCTAATGTTTTGTCAACGCAAAAGTGTTCATATATTCATTCTACTTCAAAATTACAGATACTACATTTTGGAAGTATGTTGAAAATAGGAAATTTCACCAGAAAATGTCTTAACAAGTAACATGTCTTCCACCAACTACAATGAATCACGCTACTACTGGAGATTAAATCTAACAATTGCAAAGTTAGCTCAGATCATGTGAATTATTATTGTTATACTTCCCAAATTGTTAATGTTAACAGTTCAACATTGAACGACTACATAAATGTAGTATATGAATATTTTGACCACTTCTCTAATTATGTACAGTAGTTGGGAATGAATTTTTAAACATTTCTGGAATAAAATAACTGACTTCTTGGTCTTGCTAATGCTAATATCTTAGCTAACATTTGTAATACAATATTTTCACATTTTTGTATGTGTTTCACTTAATACTATTGTACGACAGAGTTTAAGTGGCACCAAAAAAATAAATAAAAAACTAAAACTATGAGATTAAAGCAGTGGCGATTTCTTTAAGACTGCAAGGGAAGCTCAGCTTCCCCTATAATGTAACAAAAGTAATGGTCAAATTATGTACTATTGTATTAACATTTTATTGACTAAAAATGCGTTAGAAAACGTTTATCTC
>JAUCMU010000097.1:3919167-3930933 GCA_032275025.1 Enteromius treurensis | reverse complement strand
GTTAGATAGAGATATAGAGATAGATAGATAGAGATATAGATATAGAGATAGATAGAGAGATAGAGAGATAGATAGAGAGAGAGATAGAGAGAGAGATAGATATAGATATATAGATATATAGATATATAGATATAGATATATAGATATATAGATATAGATATATAGATATAGATATATAGATATAGATATATATATATAAATATATGTATTATATAGTTTTTTTAATATTTATAAATTATTGATATTGGTCAATATTAGATACATATGAGCTTTAAATACGTAATTGTGTATGTTTATTTGCCCTATTTTTACATTTTAGATGACCTTTTCTGTTGTTATTTGGAATTTTATGTAAATGTGTATGTGTGCCGATCATTATTTAGCAGGTGCTAACGTTTAAGACTGTTGTTTTGCCTTCTCTTTAATCAGTGGAAGCCTTTGAGGAAGTTTCCGACAGCCTTTGTGTCCCTCAGTACAACAGTGATGGAGAGGAGAGGGTGATTCTGTTCCTGAAGATGGGACCCAATAAGAGCTTTAGTCAGGAGCTAGTGGGGAAGATCCGCGGTGCTATCAGAGTAGCTCTCTCTGCACGACACGTACCAGCTTTGATACTGGAGACCAAAGACATCCCGGTGAGCTCAATTTGCGCGTTCATTCTTGGCATGGCAATTCCTTTTTCTGTGCTTTTCCACCTGATTGACTTTTCATTTCCTCTGCCTGCAGTACACCATCAGCGGAAAGAAGGTTGAAGTGGCAGTAAAGCAGGTGATCGCAGGCAAGGACGTCACTCAACGAGGGGCCTTCTCAAACCCAGACTCCTTGGATCTCTACAAGAACCTACCTGAACTCCAGAACTTCTGAGCGCTCGCGTGAGATACATCTGAATTCCTGCGGTTCTTTGGTTCCTTTGAAAGGCTCAGGTTCTTTGGAACTTCGCAGGACACTCTGGAGGCATTTCTAGAGCTTTCAAACATCCCAGTTCTTCATCTACCTGTTGTGGTAAATTCAGCTACCCGTTGGATGTGATGGAGTCTAGCACTTCCTCAAAAGTGTAACTGGTTCTTCTTGGATAGAAAATTGAGTGCCATTTTATCCGATTCCAGTTTGGATCTTAAAGGGACATTTTATCTGCTTCTGGTATTGCGTCCACCAAGCGTTATATTTCCAAAGAAGGTACCAAAGTAATTGTTAGTCCCATATTTTCCCTCTCAAAGTTTGATACAATGTCACTTTAAGTATAGGAAAATATGGCCACAAATCTTTGTTTTAAGCTCTAAATTGCCACTATGTATGCCCATAAATCTTCATAAATCAAAAAGAGATGTTACGGAGGATTGTGGATGTAAGTTTATTTTTCTTGTGTTAAAGATGAGGGCCATTGAGGGTCAGACTAACTGTTTCCTGCAACTGCTTACAAAGTATTAGTTTCCAGATTACGACCTGTTGCCGTAATAAAATCAATGCAACTTTTTCAAACTTTCCCCCAAAGCCCGACTTCCTGTCTGGAAGCATAAATACATCCCTATATATCCTAAATGGCGTTTCATCACATCTGCTGTATTTGTAGAGTATATCATACTGTCCAGAACTACTCTCTGTTGTCTACCGAGTATAGATATGAACCGAAGCTGATGTAGCTCACCGGCCAAAAAGATTTCCATATATTTTTCCATACGTACTGTATATATTTGATTCCCTATATGCAGCTGCATGTTGTGTGCTACACTAGATGACACTATTTGGTCTCTTTCGTGGCGCCTTATATCAAGTTTTCATCAACAACTGAAGCTCATCTTATTTCTTTGGTATATAGCCTTATCATTGCTCACGGGGCATTCTTCCATCACATTTCAACCCAACACATTTATCATCGGAACGCTGCACAAAGCTGGAAAAAGCTGTGTTTGTTTGTTGTTTGAGGTTTTGAAAGTCAGCAAGACGTGATATCCAGATAAACGTATAACATTAGATTATTAGATTATACAATGTTTGCATTAGGAGTGAAGGGAAGAATTCTGGGCAGTCGAAATGTATCTAAAACCACAACGATAAATAGAAGGTATTGATTTATGTTGAATCAGATTCAAGCTCTTTAACGAGTACTGATGATGCATTTACACTCACTTTGCAGCATGTCTCAGAAACATCTATCCACTGCAAGCCGCCATCCAGAAAATCTTTTATTTTTTTGTGACACTGAGAGAGAATATGCTGAATCTGCTCGCAACAAAAAGCCTGAAAATGTGCTGCGTTTTAATCATTTTAAAAGAAATTTGCGCTAGTTATGTTATTTCAGTAGTTGTTGACAACAGAGAAGCCTCACACGCTAACATTGATGTGCATTTATTGGGTCATACTTTTGGGACAAGCTTTTTTTTTTTTTTGGACATTGTTCTGTTTGGTTCGGGTAATGTAATCTAGGTTTGTTACACGTTGGAGAATGAAATTTTAACCTGTGAGTGAATCCATTTGACCTCAGTGA
Source organism: Enteromius treurensis (assembly GCA_032275025.1). Lineage (NCBI taxonomy): Eukaryota > Metazoa > Chordata > Actinopteri > Cypriniformes > Cyprinidae > Enteromius > Enteromius treurensis. The sequence goes on along the minus strand of JAUCMU010000097.1, from coordinate 3,928,451 downwards.
GGACACCTTATTTGGTTTCCTGAAAGAAACTACACACTACAGATCTATAAATATATATATATATATATATATATATATGTAATGTATTATATACCTGATAAAGGATAGGTTAATTATACTCAAAAGGGTGTGCTGGCCCTTTAAAAAGCTTATTTCTTTAGAATTGAAATGGTTCAGAATAGAGGTGCAGATGGCAAGCAGTTGTGCAGATCGCTTGAATTAAATCAGTCCTTATTTCCGCTTCAGACAAGCAGGGACGGGTCTGTTTCACCTCATGCCCACCCTTGTGCCACCATATGCCCCGTATCTGCTCAGTTATGCTGACCGGACTTGCCTGGTCTGGGACTGTGGACATACGGAGAGCTATCGAATCCTTATTTATTAATAGTCACTGTGGATTTCGCTGTAACCTCTGGCTTGTCGCAAACGTATTTGTTCCCAACATTTATTTCATTTTTCCATACTTAGCAATTTCATGAACATTCCATGGAGATCTATTCCATTTTCTTACCGCTCTTCGTCTTTTTGACTCAAGGAAACGCGAATACTGGAAATAATGTTTCTATTATTGTATTACATGAAATGTATTTGGTGTACTACTACTAGTGAATAAAAGGTGCTTTCTTCTTGGTGGCTAATGTAATATTCCTGCTCTGAAATAATAATACTGTACAACACAGAATGTGAATAATGATTACTAATATAGTTGAGAATATATTTGTTAAGAATATATTACGTCCATATGCTGTTGGACCGCTTCAGTTATGCCCACTAGAAGCATACCTGTATTTCATGTATAAAGATGCTTATTGTACTCCAAATTAAAAAACAAAAAAATTATTCTGGCCTGCAGTGTTTTTTCATGAATTTTAGTTATTTTAAAGCTTATTTTGATATTAAACAGTATGATTATTTGCCCTTTTTGAGAGGTAACTCAGCTGCAGTGTTGCCAAGTCTGCAGTTTTTCTCCAAAATCGGGCTACTTTAACACGGTTGCCACGGGTTTTAGCCTGAGGGACTCCCTTCAAAATGCCATTGGACTAGTTTTGAGTAGCAATTGCACATATTTGTCATAAAAATCTGGCAACCCTGCTTAGCATATCTATCTGTCTTATCTTTTTAAATTTTTTTTATAATTAGTCTTTTAAAATACTCTTAGATTCTAGTGTATGTGTGTATATATATATATAAAAAAAAAAAAAATATATATATATATATATATATATATATACTAGAATCTTAGAGTATTATAAAAGACTAAATAGAAACTACTTAGATTTTAAGTTTTATTAGAAGTTTTTTTTTTTTTTTTCTCACTGAAGATGAGAAAAATCAAGTATTGTTTCTATTTAATCCTTATATAATTGTTTTATATTCACACAGTCTAAAGTTTGGAAACCATAATATTTTTATGTTTATTAAGGCTGCGTTTATTCATGATCAAAAATAAAGGAAAAATATTTTTACCATTAAAAAAAAAATTGGTTTCTATTTTAGTATACTTTAAAATATATTTTATTTCTGTGATGCAAAGCTGAATTTCCATCAGTCATTACTCCAGTCTAAGCGTCACATGGTCCTTCAGAAATCATTCTCATATGCTGATTTATTATTGGAAATATCAGTGAGGACAAATATTTTTTTCGGAAACTGCAATACTTTTTTCAGGATTCTTTGATGAATAAAAAGTTATAAAGAACAGCATTTATTAAAAACATAAATCTTTTCCAACAGTATAAATATTTGCCATCACATCTCATCAGTTTAATACATCTTAGCTGAATAAAAGTAAAAAATAAAAAAAAGAATAAAAATTTTACATCTCGTTCAGACTGTCAGCCCAAATCCAATTTTGTGCATATCCGGATGGAATCTGATTTTAATAACTGAATGTCCACACAGCGTATCACAACTGTTCTATATCCGATTTGTGTGTCCATAAGCGCTCTTAAGTTTCCCACAAAGCCTGTACTGTAAAACCTTGAAGTACTGTTCAAAGTTTTAGTCACTTGTGTAAAAATGCTGTAAAATGAGGATGCTTTCAAAAATAATGCCATAAATAGAAATAGTTTATCAATTAACTTTTATTAACTAAATCAAATACATATTTGGTAAAACAGCTTCTGTTCTGAGGTACACCTAGTTTTTCAGGCAGCTTTCCAGGTAGGTTTTTGGAGACGTTACCAAAGTTCTTCTGGATTGAGTCTGTCTCAGTTTGTTCTGTTTCTTCATGTGATTCCAGACAGACTGGATGATGATCAGATCAGATCTCTGTGTGGAGGACTGGCTGTTGTCAGACTCATTACAGTTACATTTAAATGTATATATATATATATATAGAATACGAATATTAAATGATTGATAACATACTGTATTTTGTTAAGATGACGAAAATACTCAAACAAAAGGCACAAACAAAAGCTAAAGTGTCATTTACCAGCCTAACTCATAACATGTGAAAGTTTATTCAGACCTCAACAGAGGATATCTGAAGCTTTCTTTTTGTTCACAAGCCTATTTATTTTTTCTTTCTGCACTATGCTTTGTTGCTTTTTATTATTAGCATTTAGCATTGTTTCTTCCCTGCCATCCCTGACTTTATTAGATCAGACCCCTAAGAATCAATTTAAAAACCCATATCGGCCTACCCCTAAGCATATTGAATTATGAAACATGAATTTGATGAAATTTCTATAGAATAAGCATTTACATGTAGTGGATAATCGTATTCTGGTAGCCTTCTGAAAGCAAAGTTTATTGCTGTTCTCATGGACGTAGAGTGAAATTAAAAGTGTGTTTTTTCGATGGCCGGTCAACGGCAGGATCCCAGAACTCCTCTCAAAAATAAAAGATGCAGTGAGGCGCTCATTTTAAACCAGATTCATCTCATTCTCCACCCTGATGTTTCCAATGTGATGATCAAAATGAAATCCTATCTCTGAGAGAGAGAGAGAGAGAGAGTGAGAGTGAGAAAGAGAGAGACCGCCTGAACTGAAATGAAAGGTTTCAAAGATCAGGCAGCACCATCCCCATATGAATGCTGTCATTTATAGTAAGAAAAGACGAGACAAGTTTGTGCGGTTTCAATTTTGAGGCTCATTGAAGAAGGAAGGAAGAGGAGAGGGCCGGAGGGTCAGGTGTACAAGTGCGTGTGAAGTATTGTCCCTCGTCTTCCTAGAGATGATTGAAATGTTCAGGCTTGTCTGTCAGCAAATTGCCTCTGCTCAACATGTAATCTGTCGGCCGGCCACTCGCGGAGAGCGTTTTACATCTAAGTGTGAGTGCGTGTTTAAATGGAAGGGTAGGGGGTATTCATTTTGAAGCGGATGGAAAAAGGAGACGGGGTCTGACAGAAACATGAACACAGAGGGGAGCGGCGAGATGAAGGACGTTCTCGCTTCCCGTTAAGTCATCTTTTGATATCCCTGATCACGACAAATCACAGCACAGAGGAAAAAAGTTCTGATGTAGACTCTGATTAAAAACGCAATACAGAATATGTGCATACAAATGAGTCCTGCTCTAAAACTCGGTGAACATTCTACTGCCACCTTAAAAGGGAGCATCCTAACCATCGTGGAACTTTATCATTGACTGATTTGAAATGCTCTACATCAGAATGCGTAAAGTAAATAGCTCTCTGCATGAGAATTTCAACTCAATTTTACATTTATATATATCTATTTACAGAACAGTGCCCTCCACTAACATTGGCACCCTTGGTAAATCTGAGCAAAGGTGGCTGTGAAAATAAATCTGCATCGTTTATCCTGTTGATCTTTCACAAAATTTTAACCTATCATTGAAGAAAAACAATTGAAAATGTAATGTTTTTCTGCAATACATGTTGGTTTTCTCCTGAAATGCCTGAAGAGTTTAGAGAAGACTTGATAAGAGAAAAGAGATCACTCCAGACCCTTTAGATTACCAGCCCCACGATGGTGGTTAAATGTGATTATGAATAATGGGGGCAAATGTCAGTGTGCTCTGATCTGTATTCTGTGCATGAGTTTATTGATGTATGTTGATGACATGCACGTGCAGCAAACATCAAGCGTTGGTCGTCAGGTCATCCGTTGGCAGGTGGTGTAGTTCACGTGTGTATGAGTGAAACAGATGAAAGTGGAGAGTTCCCGCTGGTGATGTAGTTGTGTCGAATAAAGAGCAGCCGAGTGCATTTTCCACTCCATTACTTTCACTGTACAAAAGCCTGTAGCTGCTGCCGAGAGAAGAGCCCCAAACCAGCACACACACACTCGCTTACACAGACATGCTGCATTCAAAATGACACATGCAACATCCTTATCACACACACACATGAATGCATATATTGAGATGGTGCTGAAACATATGGCTAATTTAAAATAAAAGTCATTTTAAAAGCTGCATCATCACCACTCAGGCCACATCAAGAGCCACTCAAAAGTACCATTTAAAATGCTCACGATGTGTAATGGTAGCTATAATAGTCTTTTGAAAAACCCACTGAGAGCTGCCCGACATGCTTCATATTTCACTCTCCCTCTCACCTGGCCTTTGGTCAGTAGTTTACCTAAGAGCGCTTATGGAACGGGTCAAAACGTAGGAAAGGAAAAGGGTTCACACAAAAGTGAAAGGTCACAGTGACCGAATCCTGCAGAAGCACTAGAGAAATGTGATTAAAACTGTGCCTTATAGCGGTTGCATTATTTGCATCATTGAGAGAGCGTTTTAAAAGAAAATTTAAAATGTGCATAAAATTTGCTCCCCCATCCAAGATGTAGATGACTTTTTTTCATCAATCGCTCACTACTTGATCCTCTTTAGTTGTTGGATCCTCCAACAACTAAAATACAATTCCTCTATCCATCATATTTTGGCCAGAAGTGATGGGGTAAAGTTAGACATGCACCTTAACCATTTTTTTGCAAACAAGCAGCTTTTACACTTTTTTCTGAACTGTTTGGAAGATCTGACTTTGGTGAGCAAATAACACATTTCTTTAAATCTTTTATGATAAAGAAACAAACACATCTACATCTTGGGTGGCTTGAAGGTACATTTTCATCACATTTTTATGGTTGAGTAAACTATTCATTTAATATTCTTGGTATTCATATAATACTGGCTTACAGTTACCATGTGGAAAAAACAGTATTAAACATTGAAGTTTACCAAAACCAGAAACGTGTGTTAATGAAGTAAATAAAGTGAATTTTGATTTCATGTTGAACAAAAACGGTTAAATCACTTACTGTTAGTAACCATATTTTTGGTTTCAGCGGTTTTAACATTTTCCACATTAACAGTCTGATTAATGTTATCTATGTGTTCATTCAGTTCGGTGGAAAAGCTGAAATAAATTAAGTCACTGTGTGCTGGTGGAGTTGGAAAAATCATTCCTAAATCCGCTTTGCATTGGTGATGTTGCTGGCAGCAGTGTAATCCTCTCTGACAGACCCAGGTGTGGTCGAGCCAAAGCTGCTGAGGCCACAAACCTACGGATATTAACACATATATATATATATATATAGATATTAAACTTTCTGTGAGCATGAAATGTACACAAATACAACCCTCATCCCCCTGCTAACCTACACTTTCCCAGACAACTGCACACGTATATACTAAAATAACATTTATGCATTTGAGAAACACTTTTATCCAAAGCAAATTAGATTGCATTTATGAAAGGATATATACTTTATCAGTACAGACTGTACATATACTGGGTACATGCATACTCCTTGGTGCTGCTAGTGCCATACGGTATATGTAATATATGTTATACTGAGCATGGTGATAAATATTTCAAAGAAAAAATATAGATTTCAATGCTTTCCTTTTCCCCAAAAGAAACTTTGTGATCACTTAATTTTTGCATTCCCAAAGAAACTTCACATTCAGACATAAAACATTTGCATGCGCACAAGAAACTTTGCATTCGTTCATAACACTTTAGCATTGCCCCAAAACACACTGGGATAGTTCAGAAAACTTGATGACAAATGTATAATTTTTCCTCCCATTTTTTCCCATCACTCTCTCCAGGGCTCCGTATTCATTAATAAGAGTAAACGAGTAACTAAAATGTACATAATTGGTATTAAAAAATGTATCAAAGTTTTACTAAATAAAAGAAGCAATATGTACAATCAGCCTGCAATAATAAACACTGTGGAAAAAAACCTGTCAAACAAAAACTTATATCTGGTTACACTTTGCAATAAGGTGTCATTTGTTAACATTAGTCAATGTATTACGTAACATAAACAAACAACGAACAGCGCATTCATTACACTATTTAATAATCTTTGCCAATTTTATTTAATGAAAATAGCTCATGTTAGTTCGCAGTGCATTAACTAATGTTAACAAACTCAACTTGTGATTTTAGTAATGCATTAGTAAATGTTATTTTTAAGTAAAGTACAAAAACAATATTTTTTTTTAATTTTTTTTTTTTTAAATAGTCTTACAGATTTTCTCTTGTTTTGATGTTTAACTAAGCTACAGTATGTGTCTTTTTTTTTGTTCAATTAAAATATATGACTTTAATTGTAATTTAATTTTAATTGTTTAATTTTTTTTTTTGGCAGCTGATGCCAAGGTTTTTTACAGTGTACAGTACTAAAAGTAAATTTTCACTACTGCTTACATTTGTAACTCTAAACTGTAGATTTATTCATAAATGCCCTGCGAAATCAATTGAATGAAGTCAGCAGTCGAACAATTTATCAATTTGCTATTCTAGTTTAACATCCATAAACTTAAACATTCCTCTGTTGTTCTAATTTCAAGAAGCGGCCATCAAAAACAAAGAAAAGCATCATCTTTCTAAAAATGACATGCTACTTGAAGCATGCGCCAGCGCAGCGGATGTCATAGCTCAGTGACTTTGGAGCCTGTTCACAACATCATCTGTAGCGTTTGAATGTTTTATCCTCATGCGTTGAGATTTGCTTTGTTTGCCAGCCAGCAGGGGTGTTACTGGGAGCGTTGCTGAGGTGTTGCAGTTCTCTAAACCCTGTCTGGATTAGAAAGATAACATTCATAATGTTCTGTGCCTACTCACGCTGGTCATGAGGTTTTGAGTGTTTATACTGTACGTCTTTGAGTGCATGCAGAGCAATTTTAACCCAAGATGTAAGGCAGTTGAATGCTACACAATGTATACCAACACCGAAGGATGTTCTGCTGTGAGGCTGAGATAGCAGACACTTTGCACTAAATTGCAGTATAAAAATAAATGTATGAATGTAGGCTATACTATACATTATGTGGAACTGTAACACACAGATGTAAATTGTGTATTGTAAAACAATTGACTGTGTATCTACTTGTGGGTGATTTTTTATTTTACTCGCAGAGCTTTTTGCTGAATGGGTTTTATTAAATTAATTTACAATTAGGTCATTCTCAGTGAAATTAGAAAGCAATATTATGGATAAAGGGTTAATATTTTGGCAGCGGCCATAGCAATAGAGGCTATTTACACTAAGTGCAAAGTTCTATTTACATTGTGTTTAAATTTGTTTCTGAATTTCTGCTATTTATACTACTTATTGCAAATAATGGCAATTATCTGCACCTCAATATACATAATAAAACAGCATGCAAAAATAACTATTTAATGTAAATTTACATTTTGTTTGAAATTAATGAATGAATGATATTTTATAGGGACAATAAGCCCTCCCTACACCTACCCTAACCCCACCCTATACTTTATTTTCAACGTATTTCCTTAATTAATAAATAAAAATAAATGCTTGTCTGATGTAATTTGAAAACCAGAGGAAAAAGTTAGATTAAAAAAAGTGGAAAAGTGGATTAAAAACCTGAGTTGATCACGTCAAAAGGAGCAATACTGTACACTTTACCACCTGTCTTTTGTAATGTCGACCAATCACACACTGGTGGCCGGAATTAGTGTAAATAGACACTGGCTAAGGGTGTGTACATTTGAATCAAATTTTATTGAATTGTTTTTTCATAACTTTTGTTATTGGGTTTTGTGAGGGTTTCATCAGGTTTGGATTCATAATCTGCTTTATCATTTTGAGTCACTTTGACATAAAAACAGTTTGGGTTTGATGCAAAAAAAGGACAATTTCAGCTTTCTCATTATTATATTTATATTATGTTTATGTAATTTACTTTCCACTTGCACTTGAACCCCCCAAATGTATGAAGAATGTTAAGTAAATGCATTTTCTAATACAGAGAAAGCATGTTAAAAGCTCATTTCGTTTCATAATCACGGTGTCCCGAAATAGTACAGTTGAGTACACTTTTGTTCTTAGGATTATCTTAAGTACTACAACTAAGCACAAAATTACTGCATAAAAATACAGCACTTTAATTATGGAAGTACACTTTTTTTTTTATTTTGACTGGGTCTGCGGTTGCGGTTTTACAATTTATTCTGTTACTGTGGCATTACTCTTGTGGTATAATATGATATATAATCCTCTCTATGCGACGTCCCTGCTCTGTAGTCTGTGGGGAAACTCAATACTGTCAGAATTAATGAATACGCCTGGTGTCTTCACCCAGTGCTTCCACTATAACAAACCCAGCAGAACCAATGTCAATATTTCTGAACTGGAAAACATAACCCCTAATTCTATTTACAACCCTATTTCTCTAATAACCAGTTCATTGCTGGATGAATCACTGCCCTTTAGGCGCATTACTGCGAGAAACGTTTTAATTGGTCTAAAAATACCAGAGCTGGTGTATTTGGTGGTGCTGAGGTTTGGTTCGGTCTTCCCTGTGAAGGTCTCATGTAGATCAGCGCAGTGCTGACATGCTTGTTGTTCAGACTAAATTGGCTGAAGCTGAGAGAAATCGACTGATTCACGGTAGACTGTCAACTAAATTAAGCTCAGAGCAAGAAAAACATCTCAGGCATGCATGTGTGTTTCCAAGTGAAATACAACTGCAAGAGGACATTCTGTACAACAGACGGTCACAAAACAATAGTTATATAGTGGATTTAGAAATCTCTTATGATTTTAGATGTTCCCGTAGCTCAATAAGTAGAGCATAGCACTAGGAACGCCCGATGTGATTGGTTTGATTCCCAGGGAATGCTAGCCTGGCTTCCGCGACTTTAAAGCTCATAGGAGCTAATTCTTGGCAAGCTACCCACTAATCAATGGTCTTTTTCAGCTGTTGAAATGACATCCCCTGACAAGCCAGAATGAAAATTTTTATGACATCTTTTATGATGTCTTTTGGACGTCCAGTGACGTCTTTTGGACGTCCTGTACCAATACTGGACGTCTAAAAGACGTCAT
>JAUCMU010000097.1:3898720-3919067 GCA_032275025.1 Enteromius treurensis | reverse complement strand
TGCACATGCTTACATACTGTTTTCAAAACTGTTAAACTTATGTTCAAAACAATAACATAATGCAAAACTGAATAAGACAGCAACATTTTTATATATTAGCATTACTATTGTATCTGTATCAGTGGATGATGTGTATACAAATTCTTGTATTTTGGAATTACTTAGTGCAAAAAAATAAAAAAACATCAAATATTGACGAATTCTGCATCATGTCTGATTCATTCCAGTAACATATATTGCAGTTATAAACAATATATATTGCAATTATAAACAGAGATGTGTCCTTGTTTTACACAAGAAAACACTGTGTAATGCTGCATGTTGTTAGTGTTTTTTAGCTCATTGTTTTGTGGGTGACAAAGTGTGTTTGTCGTCTGTCAACCTTTTCTAGTGTTCTGTAAGAATGAGTTTATTTGAGACCTGAATAAAGTGTTTTGGCAGTTGTAGTGTATTTTGAATGTGAAATGAACTGCTTTGCCGAGCTGAAAGTCCGTTAGGAGAATTGTGTGAAGAGTTTTGCAAATGTGACCTAAGTATTGAGAAATGTGTCCTAGCGTCTGGAAAAAAACTGTAATTAACTAAAAAGAACAGTATCTCTGGGGTTCAAAAATCTACTGTATAATTATGATTCAGACATCTTCACAGTATAATGACATATAGATACATATAGACAGACAAATAGACACAAAACTGCTTTTTTAATTCAAATAAAATATAAAATTGCAAAGACTGTGTGTGGAAGTACCTTATTATGACTTATATTTATGTTTTAAAGTAATGCTTCCTCTAGCAGATGCAAAAATAATGACAATTTTGTATTGCTTCTGTCATCATGAAATGATGTAAGACTGTTGTTACCATCTTGTTACCGAAATGTGACAAAAATGTTTTGTTTAAATGCAGTGCGTGGACATTTCACACTGATGTTACTGTGATTAAAACATATTTTACTAGGTTTAATTTGAACAAATGACCACACTGACTCACTCATAAACCTACCTGTTTCAAAAAAAAAAAAAAAAATGCAAAATTGTGTTTTACTGGGTTTCACTAGTCATTTGTTGTCTGGGTTCAAACCCAGGATCACATGATCATGTCTTGTTTTAAAACACATCTCTCTACAAACTGAGCTTCAGCAACCCTGAGTCATGTGGAGATAAAATAGTACAAAACAGTAATATGCAAATGTCCGGTTGCCAATGGGGCCACAATTTTAGTATATGCTCTGATGAGTCGTATTTTGCCGCCATTGTACAAACGACCCATACGAGTGTATTAGTTAGAGGACATGTTGTTAATGCAAGTATACATCAGAATTAACTGGTTATATTACTTAAAAAGTAAACTCACTGTTAAATAAAAAAATTAATAAGAGCATAGAAGAAAGTACTTAAATTTTAGTAAATAAGTAGTAATGTATTACACCCAACATAGGTCAACACAAAATGTGGCAAACATGCGAGTATACTGTACTGTATTCTGGTAAAAAATTAAAGATATGGTTGATTTCAAACTGTATGGTTTAAATAAATTTAAATGTGATTTAAGGACTTTGTGAGATATTGTAAACCTGCGCGTGAAATTTTGATAATTTCAGCAATTAAACAATGTCATAGTAAATAAAAAAGCACTTTAGTAGACCTATGAGTAGAATCATTTAAAGACTATATTTCTTTAGTCAAATCTGTCATGACTGCTGTACTCTTATATTGCTAAACAAATTTGGTGTTAATTTAGAAACAATCCACATTAAACACTTAGATATCACATTAGATACTGTACCAGATGTCATAAATCAGTACTGTTGCGATCTTGCTTCCAGCGACAAGAAAGGCAAGGAGACAGAGGGTTCTAGTCAATGTGAACATTTAATAAACAAAATAAAGAAACAAGGATAAGGCTGGCAAACACTCAAAATCTAAGCGGACTAACACTATGTGACATACATAGCCTGGCTTCCGCGCCTGTAAAGCTCATAGGAGCTTAGTCTGGCCAAGCTACCTTACTAACTGCCTTCTGGGAGGCGGGCTTAACCTGCGTCCATCAGATGCCTCTGTATACTACTGGACGAATCTACAACCAATCAGACCACTCATTCCGATGATGTATGTGTAGCGACAGAAACTGAAGCCACCGTAACCAATTATTGTTATGGATCAATGCATAAACGTGTAAATGTTAAAGACGTTTGGAATATTTGTAAAATGTTTCTTCTGGAGGGACATAGGTTGCCTTCCTGAAAGCACAAATTCTTATACCACAAAATTCTGAAAGGAGGACAAAAATCGGAGAAAAGCTAGCTATTCATCTTATTTTTTGTTTTTTGATTTTTGTATTTTTTAAGCTGGAAAATGTGCTAATTAACAACAGACCGTTAAATATCTTTAAATGCTATAGAATACCCAAGACGTGTCGCTCGTATAGTTTTGAATGTGTGAAAATGCAACGATTAAATGGTTGATCAATCACAGGAAGCCCCGCCTTCGGAATAAAATAGCCAGCCGCTGATTTGTAAAGTCAACGCATTAACGCATCTGCCGTTAGAAGTTCTGGTTGCTATAGAAACTTTTAGCATTCTGAGCCATGCGCCTAGGACTGCACATGCGCACCGACTGATCTCACCTGAGAAAGCTTTTTATAATGCTATTTCAGCAAAAGAAACAACATTTATTACACAGTTGTTGCCAGATTTCATTGGTGATTTAAAATATGACATTTAATCGTAAGCTGAACAGTTTGGGAGAATTTGATGTTTCCCTATTCAAAGAGATAGGAGCTGCACTTGGATGCCTGAGAGGCGTTTCAAAGATGGCCGCCGAGTGACATGACTTGTCTTAAAGAGACTTTGGTATGTGTTGCACTAGAAGGCCTCTGTATCAAAAAAAGGTTAGTATTTTGATATTTAGCATGATTTCCATGATTTCTGAAGCTCAGTTGTAGTAAATGGATTCAGGAGGGAAACTTTGTGTTCTAAAGTTCTAGTGCAGAGTAGTGGAAGATAGACTAAAAAAATATCAAGATTGCCCATGAAAAAATGCTTCTGTGGACAATGTAATCTATGTTAAAATGTTTTTGTGCTGCTAAAGTTAAAGAGTCAAATAGTAATTTTATAGCTCAGGTTTATGTTTATAAGTTTAATATGCCCCTGTGGGCTGTTCAATCTTGTTTAAACATGAGGTATCTTGAGGTATTTGATAGCCATTGCCCCAGAGGATAGCTACAGCAGTCTGATTCTATAAGATTGTTTACAATACCATTTTATGTGGTTTATGTGGCTTTATAGGATTTTTATGTCTAGTGTAAACAGGAAAAGTCTATCTTCCAAAATGTACAGACCCTTCAAATGATCTTCATTAACCCATTGGGAATCCAAGCCATAATCAGACTGGTTCTCGTAGACATGCAGGAAACACTCTATACTGAATATTCATGACAACCTGCCACTTACTGGATGTGTGTCCAACAACTGACAGCCAAAACGAAAACGTTTCACCAGCCTGAGAGGACTCGGGTGTGTCTGGAGGGTTCAGATATTCCTCTGGGTGTTGTTGCATCCAAAAATGTCTCTGGCACATTTGGCTTGTGGAGTGAAGCTTATTTTTGTTCAGACAAGGCAGCTTAATGGTTATTACCTGGATTAGACGGCAATCTGTGACGGGAGAGCTGTATGGAGGAGGGACACTTTAGCAAACACAAACAAAAAGGATGAATAGAGCATCTGAGAACTCATGTTCATTAGCTTAGTGAGGAGAAAATGTAATCTAAGAAAAATCTCATCATAAGCGTATTTTTATGGTTTTAAAGAACTGTTATTTAATTTATTGTAGTAAAAACTTTATTTATACAAATTATTTAAAATTTACAATCTAATTTATTCCTAATTTTCATTTGCCATTGCTCTAGTTTTTAATGTTACCTGATCCTTCGGAAATACTTCTTACATGCTTTTTTTTATGCTCAATTACAGTATTATCAAGTATTATTGGTAATGGCAATAGAAATTTATTTGTATTCATATAACTATATGCTACAATCGGAGTTGATCAATATGCCTTACAACATAATAAATAAAAAACAGCAATAAAACATTAAACAAAAAAAACAAAAAAAACAAGTAAAACCAAGAGGAAAGATATAAAAAAAATAAATGCAATCATCACATGCAACAAAAACATATGACGCGGATAATTATTATAAATTTTTTGTTGGTGGTGAATTATTAATGATTTGTCTTAGTATTATTAATGTATTAAGGTTTGTGGAAACCAAGGTCTTTTTTTCAAATTTTTTTGGGTAAATAGAAACAAACAAAATTCTCAAAAATCTCCAGTAACATTATATTTGTCTTTGCATACTTCTTAAAAAAAAAGCTAATTTATATTTATTTTTTATTTTACCTCAAGCTTTTGAATGACGATTTTATATGTCCACAAAAAGCGGGAAGACTGTTTTTAACACTGATTAAAAAATAAGACATTTTTCTGATGGAGCACTGCACTTGACATGAATGAAAAAGTCAATCCTATAATTTGTTTCATCGTTTTACTAAATCGTGCACACAATTTCCTTTTTTAGTGTCCCCAAGCATGTCTGGCTCTGTACTTGAGCTTAGAGTCAGCATATGACGGATTTCTGAAGAATTATGTGACACTGAAGTGGAAAAGGCTCCTGAAAAGTCATCACAGGAATAAATGACATTTTCAAACGTTAAATTAGATAGCCCCAACAAATCCTTCGAACTTTAATCATTTTTCATCAAGTCAATCCAGACATGGTGAGCATAAAAGGCTACTTTCAAACACATTCATTGCCACGCCTGGTTTTGTGGAGCGTAGCCGTCTGCCACACACACATGCTGATGGTGTAATAATGATGGGTAAAACGGGTACCATCTGCCTGCGGGCGCGTGGCACCCAGGCCATTACACCAGATGGCATCAACCGCGCCAGCTGATGTGGTAGTGTTAATAAACAGAAGTTTATTAACTGTCCTCTTCCTCTTTCAGTCTTTCTCCTCCTCTCTTCTCGTTGTTGTTCTCGCCATCTTGTTCCATCTCACACAATGTCGTCCGTCACCCACCCTCGGCTTTCTTACTCTCTTTCTTTCTATCTCTCTCTCTCTTTAACTCCTTCCACCCTTCTTCCTCTATGATGAGTAAAGCATCTGGGAAATGACACCTCGTTAGCTCTCCTCTCCAGTTCATTGTGACTCCAGTAAATGGCTCAGTGACAGAAACTTGTGGCTTGTTGAGTGCAAACCCCTCATCAGCTTTAATTAAAGAGCTTAGGATTCTGCTCCTCAGCAAGTCCTACCTGATGCCTCTCTTCTCTGGTGTGTAAGGGCCCGACTCTTGGTGAGGCCCATCAAGACTTTATGAGCAAGCAAAATATAATATAGTTGCAAATATTTACCTTTTTTTTTAAAGTAACTAACACTAGAGACACATTATCAATTCTTCACAGAGACAACAATAATATATATGATAAATATTATACGTACATTAATATTATTGTTAAATATGACTAATATTATGACATATGGATTGAAGTTTTCATTAACTCTGTAGGTTATATAGATGCACAGTCAGATTTATTCAGTCGACTTGTTCAAATACTGATCAATCCATAATCCACACATCGGATTCATTCAGGAACTGAACACTACTACTGTGTGTTTGATGAGATGTGCACAATAATTGGCTCTGCATTGGATTTTTTTGGAAGTGACTTCATTAGCTGGGTGAAAACGAACAAGCTAACTGTTAATTGTTTTTGTTTTCTTGAGCACGGAACCATGATTTGTGAAGGATCTTGTAACACTGGAATCTGATGGTACTGTCTAATGGTGGTTTATAATAATGATATTTTAAAAATACATTCAAATAGCAAACCGCTATTTTAAATTGCAATACTATTTCGTAGTATCACCGTCTTTACTGTAGTTTTGCCTTGGTAAGCATAAAAAACTTTCCTGTCACTAAAGTACTGATTTGTCACCCAGCAGCCATGCTCTGCATGCAACAGATTTCTCCGGTCATGTAACATCCCATCAAATACTATTCTGTCACACACTAGAGGCGGTTGGACATGATTTCTTTTGGACTTCATGCATTGGTCAAAAATTTAACGCTGTGCCTCTGAGCTGCAAAAGAGATATTACAGGGTACCTGCTTGACTCTGGAGCGCTGTTTCACCTTAATCCAAATTCATAACGCTTCCATCCATGCTGACCAGACCGAGACCCCATATATCAGATGTTTTAACGTATTTCCTGACAGTTTCAGTGACATTTGTTTCTCTCTGATGAGAGATGGGTGATTTGTTACCATGCAAATGCACAAGTCGTCACATAAATGAGCTGTAACTTTTGCGTCCCGAGGCCTAGTTTGAGTACGATTACATGTGCGCGTGTCCGCTTGTATACAATCATCTGTATGTAAATTCTGTCTGAACCTGTTCAGATACAGCGATATTTAGCTTTCATGAGCTCACAGAGTCAGTCCCTCATTCTCTAATTGCAGCTCGTCGTAGCCATCTGCCACACACTCGTCTGCGTCTCATCCCTCCTTTCTGTTCATTAGCACAATTATTCTCCCTCCGTTTGTGAGCACAACTCCTTCTGGTCATCCAACAGTCATATAACATTCCTGGCACCCACTAATGGATCTTTGTGTGCTGCGAATAAATGTGTGAAGGCTGTTTCTGGAATAGGCCTCAGTGTGTTTTGTTCTTCGCTCTTTGAGTTTCGTTATTACCGAGTGTTAAATTCGGCTCATTAGCTAAACAGCTCCACCGGCCAAAGTCGTCTTGTCGAGAAGGTGTTTTCATGGGACTCGGGTGGAGTATGTTTGGCAAAACGAGCGCCATTGATTTTGCCGTGTATGTGTGTGAGGTGATTGAAGGCTTGTTTAACATTCTTCTTTCTTCTCTCTCTGAATGCATGAATGCTCCATGTGCCATTGAGGAATACTCCTGTGCGCTTTGTGCGAGCACGTACAACAACTGAGGAAAGTAAATGTTTATATTCGGAAGTGAACGAACAATCAGATATAGATCTGCGCGACGCAGCTGAATTGATTTACGCATCCACATAAACAAGCCGGCGGGTGAATAAGAGGCATGTAAATAACTAAAACGGTGAATTGCAGGCTTGATTGCAAGATGGCCCAGTCAGATTGGATGTGTTATAAATCACTCTATTTACATAATTCAATCTCACTTTACAGAGCTCTGCTGATCAGCATGTGTCACGCTGGAACTGCCACGGGACAGAAGGTGAATGGGCAGGTCTTCATTGAAATTCATCGGTGTGTACTGAGCATGCTCAGTCGGACTCCTCCCCGCACGCTTCATCACACCGCAAAGATTTAGCCAGACTGATGAGCGACGTTCGTCACCACAACAACCAAAACAACATCTCGCTCTGTGAGTCATGCCTTGCGGGCCATCCCACGGGATGCAATTATATGCAAATGAGGGTAATTAAGTCCTTGCGCACCGTGAGACGAGATCAAAATTCATATTTACACTCTTCCTAATAAATCCATCTATCTCAGTATCCCCTCTCTCTCTCTGTTTCTGCAGGTGGGATGCTTTCTCCAGGGTAATCTACTGGCAAGTGAGATGTTTGCTTGAATCACGCTTCACTGACACTCCCCACTAACAGCAGATTCATGGGAAGTGTGTGATTATTGTTATTATTTCTTGTTTATTATTCGCATTATCATTATTTGAGTGATTGGCGCTCGGCTCAGGGGTCTTGTTTGTTGATCGGCTTACTTTTTGGCAGAATTAGACCCAAAAGCCTAACAGAATGTTTTATTCAGATTATGTTGGATAAATTGACACAGAGGGGAAAGATTCTGACGTGAAACCGGATGGGATAGTGTTTGCAGACTCCCAGATACAAAACTAAGATAAGAGTGTATAATGTTTGTTATTAATAATAGACTGGAAGAAGGCGTTTATAAGGAATGTTGATAAGGAAGCAAGATTTTTATACTAACCAGTTGCATGCTTGGTTTTATCCCGCCTACACTTTATTGAAATGTTTAAGTGCGGTCAAATGATTTTTGTTCAAATAAAATGCACTTGTAAGACAATTTATATTTCTTTCTCTCATTTTTTTTTTTTTGCTTTAAATGTAATGAACAGTAAACTGTTTCTTTTAGGTGCACATTAAATGCTTTGTCTGTGTCTGCCCCAGAGCAGAGGTTTCCAAACCCTTTTGTCATCTAAACACTGTAGACATAAAATATTAATTCAGGTGTACTTCAAGTAAATGTTTCAATTATTTAACAACACATTTGTAGTTTAAGTTCATAGTGGAAACCTTATTGTGATAGTGTCTCCTTTACACTGGTGATTTTACAATATATAATCATCATAATATGGACAAAAATGTATTATTGTTGTGCATTGCAACGGTAAAGTAAAATAAACAAAAATAAATATTCAAAAAACAATGCCTAACCCTCAAGACTTTATCATTTCAAATCATTAAACTTTATGGCTTATTTCTTTAAAATGTGTAAATAAATTGTGCTCATGGCTTTCCCAAATGCACAGTAAACTCACAGTCCTCTCAGAGATGGAGCTCACTGCAGTTCTTGTGAAGCGAGCCGCTCTGAGACACTGAAAACCCCGGATCATGAGCTGCTTGCGTGTGAATAAACACAGTTTGCAAACCTCAGTTTGGAAATCTCTGCTCCAGAGAATTAGTGGAATTGTATAGTAGTTTGGTTAATCTGTCTCCTCATAAACAAGCAAAATCAATAGTGTAGTCTGGCACCGAAGGCCTACATTTTAATGTTAAGATTCACTATAAAAACAAATTATGATCAATAACTATCTCAGAATTACGACTTCACGTTGGCAATTTCTTTTGCTCAGCTCTTAAATATGAACATTATTTACTGTGTTCCAGTGTTTTTTGTATGCGTTATAATGATGTTCTGTATTTGGAATCACTAGGCCATGCACTTTTTTTCTTTGTTTTCAGTAGTGTCTCTGTTGGCTACAAAAAATGGTAAACTGCTAGACTAGGTGTTCTTATTCAGTCTCCCATAAATAGCCCACGTTACAGCATTATGGCACCAGCTTCCATTTTTTTTTTACATTTCCCATTATTGTGACCTCCTCTCAATCGGTTCTCTTTCACTTTAACCTTTGATCTTTTACCTTTGCACTCTACATAAATCCTCTAGCCTGTGATCCATGCCTCAAATGAGATGCAATGCATCACGGCCAGATGAGGACTCTCAACATTTCCGAATGCTTACAAAAGACCTGCAATCTGCTCCAAATGGCAGCGAGTTTGAAAAATCCTCACTTTGAATTACAGATAATAGACGCGTGCCAGTTTATCGGTCATGTCCTGCTTCTTGTCTCCACTCTCTGTTTTATCATTATGGATCTCAGAGGAGCCAGTAACAGATTGGTGCTGAATACAAGAAAGGATTTGGCTGCGTTTTCCAGATTCTTTCGTTCTCTCGTGAGACGCTGGAGTACTCGACGCTTCTCTGAATACGAGAGGCGGTTCAAAGAAACGTTTGCACCTCCGGTCGTGTGGAGATTGATGACTCGCGACACCCGTATTTCATCCAAAGAGGCTAGTAAACAAACCATTCCGGACAGGCTCAATATGGAAATGTGCTTTAGATGTCTAAGAGACCAGGAAGTTATGACTGCACGCGCTTTGTGGCTCCGTTCCGGGTAATATACTCCCAACACATTCAGTCATTATAAACGGACCACGGTCAGGGCCAAATTGACATCAAATGAGGGCTTTGAATTAGCCCTTCTCCTCGGCATTGATTTATGCTCAGTGGTAAATTGCATCTCCTGAGGAGACGCGCGTTTAAACAACAGCTTTTCAAGAGCGTAATTGATCTGGTTGTAAGAGATCCTGAAAGGGCTGGAGGCCCTCAGTCAGGAAAACATTCATTTCTCTGCAGAGAAAGAAAAGCATTCGCTTTAAAGAGCGATGATTGCATTTCGCCTATTTCAAAGGCCGAGATAACGTGTTGTTTAAGTGATGAACCGCAGCTAATTTGCATAGCACGATCTTGTGAGTGTATTTTATAATATTCATTTTGATTCTTTCGTTATGTGACACAGGAGAGCCGAAAGTGCTGCACTGCAAACACAATCGGTTTGATGGCCTACATGATGGCGTTCATTTGCATCAGTTAATTATTTAATTGTGTGTGGCTTCCTTTCTTAATTGGAATATAGGCTTTGTAATTGGGATGCTGGTGTCGTTGGAGTTTACGATGGCTTGTTTCGCTAACTAATGAACGGTATGAGAGCCTGTGGTGTGTAACACAGTGTCGTCCGCCCCAGCGATGTGCCTGCTAGCATGCCCTCTGAGCCCTGCAATTCACCCACTGTTAATGAGATTCTAATATATGCAGTACGGTTCAACAAGCACTGAGCTGTCTTTCTGCGCCGGGGCTCATGTTCGCTGTGTGTGTATCTGGGACAATAGTGTTTGTGTGTGTGTGTTTATTCTAATGAGGATCATTGCGGTTTCTGCTGATTGGTGTCCTCTCTAAGGCCAGGTGAGCTTCCTCTAGCGACAGACGCCTGCTTTATTTGCGGAAATCGTTGTAGTCATCACAAACGGTTTTTAATAAAAGCAGTTTTTGTTAACTCAGTCATTACGTAGTCTCCCAAGATGATACATGGAATCCCAAAAGTGGTTTAAAGATCAGTTTGTGGTGTGGAGTTTGAAGAAATTGTTCTCGTGAACTCGTGGAAATTCATCACAACAACAGATTTGATCGGGAAATTTGCACATTAACTGTCACAGTTTACTAGTGATGGGGAAAAGGTTCACATTTTAAAACTACTGTACATGCATTTTAAGGTTGTTGGTCCAAATGTAGTAGGGGTTGAACTTGCTCAATGAATGGTACAAGAATTATTTGGACCTTTTTCATGTAATTAAGCTTTTTCATTATTACTCACTAATTGATTATTATATGTATATATATATATATATATATATATACTGTATGTGTGTGTGTAAAAAAAAAAATTAAAAAAAATAAAAATAAAATATATACATATATATATAGATATATATATTAAAACATACAATTATATTTTTTTACACACACATATGTATATAAATATACTTTATATTAATTAAAATATATTATAATTATTATTTACATTAATAATTAAACAAAAAATGTTCACATTGTGAAATTTCTTGCATGACAATAGCCTTACTACAAAATATTTGCTTGCTGTATTAAAATAACAACAAAAAAAACACACAAATATGACATTTAACAACCCTAAATGCACCTTTGCAATTATGCAGAATGCTAATTTAGCCTAAATTAAGCAACCAATGGGTTAAATAACCAGTGGCTTCCTGAAAACATGCTTAAGTGTGAAAAATATATGACCCGAATAGTGCAGGGGTCTCTGAGGGTGGATGTTCTGATGGTGATGTCTGTGTGCCTCTGCGCATATAATACAGGAATAGAGGGTAGGAAGGCAAGAATAGGAGACAAGGGGATACGAGAGAGACAGTGGTATTTGTTCTAAATGCACAATGCACTGCATTCAGAAATCTGGGCCAAAAAAAACATCGATCCCTAAAAAGCTGGGCCTGGCGATTAGATTCGAGAAGAAACAGAATGCATCGGATTCACTTGCTGCATTTATCATTCATGCACTCAATAGCTGGAAATATTTTTCCTTCCGAAGAAAAAATAACAACATGGTCGAAAATACAGCTCCTGTAATCATCAAAAATGTAGATAAGGAGTTAGGCCTTGTTTTAAATGAATTAGTTTTGCTTTTGACCAAAAAAAAGGGGGGAAATACCATAAATTAAGATGTATTTGTCTTTGATATCAAAGTTATCTGCTTTATTTACAAGACGACATTATTTCTACTAATGTGAGATGATATATGATCTTTTCTTTATGGCAAATGCATGAAAAATAGGAAGGTGAAAAGAAATGTAAAATCTTGCGTTGCTTGTGCCACTTAGACCACACAGAGAGACAGGTTATTCAGTTATTCCTCACTAGGGGTCCCTGTTGCTCCTCTATTTGATCAGAGACTCGCACTTACTCATGCTGAAGCTCCCACTAAATTAGACCTTTTCTCATCCTTAAAATATACCCTGAAGTACTTTATATAGCCAAGGTCGTAGGTTTGATTCCAAGAGAATGCATATACCGGACAAATGTTTAATGTAGAACAAGAAAACTGCTTAAACCGCCCTGGGTTTAACTAGGCTTACCGGTCTTTGGTTTGTTGGCTGGTTTTAAGGATTTTAGCTTTTCAAAGCTGGCCAAGGACCATCTTAAACCAGCTAAGATCATGGAAGCAATTTTTTGTTTTAGCAGGTAAAATGTAAATGTATTTAAACTCCGTCAGCATGAACCAAAGTCATATTTGTATAGCCAAAAAATCAACTTTAACATCTAAATTCTGAACTGTCCGGTTTTGAAAAAGGCTTATGTTTTGCGTTAAAGCTTAATCTATCTCTTTTCCTAACTTAAACAAGCACTACAACATCGCGCGTAAAAACTGCGTTTTGTAAAATCAAAATGTGTCTTCGTTAATCCATCTGCCTCCTTGGTTGCAGGCATGAGGGGTTTTCCTTGCATGCGATTGGCTGTGTTTTTAGTGCACCTGTTTTGTGGGAAAACCCCATTGGCCAGCCAAGATGTCACTCATTTTCGCCTCTTCTTCACGCGCTTCCCGCTCTTAGCGCCGGAGTACCAGCTTGACTGTTGGCCTTTCTGTCTCAGGAGAACTACGCGAGTAAGTTGATTTAGGGAAAGCGCAGATAAAAAGCAGACATGTCAGCGCAAAAGCAGCGTCACAGGAGCGATGGGAACATTTCAGAGAGAGTCAGCGGCGACCGTCGGTGGTTTTGCGCTCCCGTGCGCCAAGAGACGGATTCGTAGGACGCGCGGAGAACATCACCAACTTCTGCGGCGCGTAACTTCATAACGCCACCGGTCCGGACCTCTATACTTGTTTTAAACTTTTATGTATTGAAGGAATAATAGCAGCAGAGGAACAATGACAGTGACTTTCCCTGGCTTCTAATATCTCCGGGCCACTTTAGTGAAGCGTTTGGTTCTCGTTTCTAACGGAATTTTGGTGATAGTTAAAGGACACGGATTTTGGGGACCGCAACGACGCCAATCTGCCGTCGAGACAGTTACAATATCACATGACTTTCCACAGGATTATGTTATTTATTCAACAACTTCTCAAACTAGACTATTTATAATGTCGTGTTCGAACAATACATTACTACCCAGAAAGCCAAAGATGATCGCTTCACGGATGGCGTTGCTGCAAGCGCTCCTCGTCGCGTCTCTCCACGGAGGTAAAGAAACATTTACGCACGTCCAAAACTTGTTGCGAGATCGTGCAGAACAAATGTAACGAGCATGATAAAAACGGCAAGCGTCCTTATTCAAACAACTGTTTGTTAGAAAGCCCTACATCAGTGCGCTTTCGCGTCTGTAGCGCGCATGCAAAAAAATAAATAAAAAGTTGGTGCAGGCTGCTCCCTATTCCACTTGACCCATTTTAACATCATAATTTACACTTGAAATATTTATATTTGAATACACACACTTCTGTGGTTAGTGGTTCGTGCGTCGTGGTCGTAGGAAGAAACAGTGGTGCGCAGCGACAGCGGCGTTGTGGTTTTGTTGTGCCAAGCGTATTAATAATAGAAATGTTGGTTTCTCACCTTGTTGTTTTGCAGTCTTACCATGAATTATGCATGCATGTAGTTAGCTGGCAAGACGGGATGATTGAAGCGTACCGTACGAAATATCGCGTGGAAACGGCAGTTTTGTGATGGTGACACGAGCATTTACTCTCGGACGTTTAGGAAGAGAGCGATGTGAAACGTTTCAGCTGTTTATTGTATAAATATTTTAATTTCTACCTAAGAATATTATCCATAAGGTCTTATGTTTCGCCAAAAACAAATTCATCTTAGTGTGCAAATGAAAGTAAGCTGAATTAATCTGTCATTAATTTATAATAGCTTGTTAAACGAGCTGATGTGCGGAGTAACACAGATGCATTTCAATTTTTTAGCCTCTTTAAATGGTTTATACGGACATAACTGTTATGCTTGAGTGGGTTTTGAGTGCATACAAAGATATTTGCTGTGCTAAAGGTGAGCCACCCTGTTTTCATTGTCCACAGAAGCAGGAGACAGTGATGAAATGGGCAGACTTGTGTCCCAGCAGCGTGCTGTTTTTATTCATCCTCTCCAGCTGGGGACCCACAGTGGCCTTCACATCTATTTTTACTTACACTATCCCAGCAAGTCTGAAACTGGACATGTCATGCAAACAAACAATTAGGCTGTGGGGGTGAGATAGAGACAGACAGAAAGTGTGGGGGATTGCAAAATTAGAAAGCGTGTGTTGAAGAACGTGAGGGACGACAAGTTTGTCCAAGTGTGTGACGGCTTGGATGGTATCAGGGATGTTGACTCTGGAGACAGCACTTGCTGATCAAGCACTGAAACTGTCATCATCATCATTACCGTTTTTTCTTCCCTCCTTCCCTGCAACCGTGGCCTCATACTGCTGTGTGTAATGGACTGCATGCAAAGAGTACATCACTTTCAAGTTCAGACAGCATGTGCTTTGAATGCATGGAATTGTGTCCGGTGAACTGTGCAATATCCGCCTGAATATTTGCAGATTTGTGTTAGTAGAGAACTGCGCAGTGTTTGCAGGTTAGCGGCTGTCAGTACGATTACAAAAGTGCCAGTTGTTTGATTTATTTATGCTTTTTCTTTTAGCTGCTGAAATACAATAGGATGGACTGTTCGAATTGCGCAGCACATGAGAAATGGAAGCAAGAAGCAGCTTATAATATGCGTGTGTCTGTGTGATATGCTGGTGTTTGATGACAGATATGTGAGTGAGTTACAGCAAATTTGCAATTTGTCTGCAATTGAAGGCCTGAAAACGCACCTGTTCTCAACGGCGCCATCGATAAATCAGTGGGATGAAAGGTTTTTGTTGCTTCAGGGAGTTTTAGGAGCTTAATTGACAAAAGCAGATGGATGTTTACAGAAGGACCGTCTTCCGAGTAGGGCTTAGAGCTCGTTTTCCTAGCTGTGCGAAAACTGACTGTAAAACATCTCTCGCCTTCAGCTCCCCCTCCCTCCGGCGTCCGTGGGGCAGATATCTGTGTGTTTCGGGGCTCAAGCGCAGGTCTGAACAGTTGTAACAAAACCTGAGGTGTTATTAAAACTGTCAGAATATCAGGCTGTCAAACACACTTGCCTCACACACACACACACACACACACACGCGCACTGGCCATGTCTGTGAGCCAGGCCGAGCGAGGGGCCCATATGTTTGAGGGTTGGCTGACACCAGGGAGATGATTTGCTCTAGGGAGACTGTGAAGCCTAAATCTCTTTCGCTCGTTTTCTCTCTCTCTCTCCCTGCTCATTCGTACAAACACACACACACACACACACAGCCGTGCAGGCATTCAGGCATGCTTAGGCGCACAGACACACACCCCCTTGCTGGGTTTTCTTGCTGACAAACTTTCTAGCAAAGCAATAAATAGTGCTTTTTTGCTTTGTTTCTTAAATTCGTCAGATTAAATTTTGAGATTCACAGCTAGACGTGTGAGAGCTGCGAGTGTGTGCTTTTAATAATCCATAGCCAAAGAGGGGTAATCAAGAAGATATTTCCCCACAGATTGGCATCCAGAGAGAAAAGAGGGATAGTGGACGGGAGGGGGGCAGATGAGTGAAAGTAATGACTGTGATCATTATCTTCTGTGTTTTTAATTGAGATAATGACCCAGAGGAAGACAATGAAACTCCCAAAGGAAAGATTTCTTTCTCTCTTTCAGCCCCCCTTCTCCTTTCATATCCCACCTCTATTTCTCTCCTTTCCATGCGTAGAAGTGACTGCATGAAATTTCATCAGTTTTGATAGCCCCGCATCCAAGTTGGCTCTATAACCCCGAGCAAAGAAGCGCTGTTGTTCATCGGGAGTCTAAAGGTAAAGGTTTCCTTAAAAATCCTCTGTTGTGTTCCCGTACGAAATAACTAAATGCGATTCTGTCACTTCAAAACCCTCAGAGGCGGAGAGAAAGAAGTTTGCTAAGACCGAAATGATTTTCCATTACAACTGCAGAAAGACCAGTTAGCGAGTTCCCATTTTGCAAACGTAATAAAATTGAAAACTTTCATCTCAGCAAATTGATTTCAGTCGTATTCAGAAAGGAAGAATGAAGAGGAGGAGGGAAAAAAATCATTAGATCATTGGAGCATGACTGTGCCGTGGGACTTTAGGAATTTGCGTATAGCGGTGAGAACACACACACGGGCTCCTGCTTCATTTTTATTAATTCATTCACTCATCCTGTGACTTTGTGAAGAAGATTCTTTTGCATCAGGGAAGGGCATGTGGGTAAATACAAAGCCAGACTGAAGAAGAAAGGCAGACTGTGATACAAATTGGCAGCAAAAGCGAGACTGGATGGACTGATACAGAAGGCATGAATAAATTGACTCAAGAATTTATGCACATCTCTATTTTATACTTTTGTTTTCTAAAAAAAACTGTTTTCTGTTTGCAGGCTGCCGGAAAGTATTTCTCCGTCATTAAGGACTCTCGGCCAGCAGTTCATTTAACACGTACATGCCCTCAGAACTCCTGAGAAATGATTGGCATTATCGCCGGCTAGACTCCACGTATTCTTACGCTCTCTTTTGGATGTATTGTAGCCATATGGTATCGGCTCTGGAAATAGGAGTTGCACTTTTGTGTTGCTAGTTGACTATCATTCTCTTCTTCTTTCTCGCTACGGCAATTTTCTCTATCGATCGGACTTGATTCTTTCTCCTGTGATGATGTGAGAAAGGGAGAGTGAAGGAGGGGAAAAAAGAGGATACTGGAGGTGTTAGAGGTGGCTCTTGTTTGTGTAGATGGAATAATTAACGCTCATTAAGAGGGTGATGAGAGGCTTAGGGGTGATGCTACTTGTTAGGATAATTAGAGTCAAATAGGCCTCATTATGCAAATTGGGAGGAAGTGTGATTCTGTCAGTGTTTACCTGAACTCTGTCGTACTGATGACCTCAGATAGAGATGATGGTGTCGAGTGAAGGCGAGCATCTATAAAGAAAAGCATAATGAGCTGTTATAGGGTGAGAGGAAATAGAAATAAAATAAGCAATGATCTATTTAAGAGATGCGAAGGAGAAAAACGAGTAATGAGATGACAGAAACGAGGGAGGATGGATGAAATCTGTAATCTGTAATCAAATATAAGCTCTGAGGGCAATAAAGAAGCAGCTCCATTTTCAGGGAAATGAAATGTTTCTCAAATTATTTTACCGTAGAGAGATCGCTGGATAAGCCTTTCAGGCCAACTCGCTGTCGCAGAAAGAAAAACGTATCTCTCTGTATAATAGGATGGGTGAAAATATTAGAACGAAATACGATGCCCTCCAAGCAGCAGTGTCAAAGCTAACACCGTGGTGAAGACTGCTCCATGTGTCAGTGTTTTTCGTTCCTCTAGAGAGCACTTGTGTGGTGGCCTGCAAAGCATTTTGAAGCGGCGGAAGCCGAGACTGTGAAATGTCGCAGGTATGGGATTTTATATATTTATGAGGCTTGTGTGTGTGTCTATGATTGTCCGCAAGGCACCGACCTCTACTGGGGCTCTACTAAATTGTGTGTGTGTGATGGATCGAGGCTCTCGTTAACCGCAGGCCTCAGTGGGTGATTACTTCTCAACATGTTGCCTGTCCTGCTGAGTTTTGGCAGCATGACACACGCTCACACACACACACTCACACGGACCTAAATGACTTGAGATGCTCAGAGTTAGGTGGAACGCTCACAGCGCTGTATGTGTGTGTGTGTATATGTGTACAGCTCATCTTGGCACTAGATCACTCCATCACTTTGCCTGGCATAAGTTCTGTCAGATGGTCTGTCTGCTTGGCGTGACCTCACTGCTCTCTGTACGCCTGCGATGCAGTGATAGATAAATAATGCTTCTGTTCACAACATAAAAGCTTCCTTGGTGAACAACTTAAAATAGAAAGAAACAAATTAACATTCCGCATGGTGCAAGAGTATGTTCTGAATGATTCACGCCCCCTCATTGGTAATTTCCGTTTCTCTCAGTTGTCGGCCAGATGAACGCCCCGCTCTGTATATTGTTCTAATAAATAGTTTTGATTGAAAACAAAGAGTTTTGTTTAGCCAATTAGAGTACAGGAAGCATGAAGTCATGTCAGCTTATTTATGAACACCATATAGAATGTTATTTGCCCTCAGACCACTTATAAAACATTTGTTTCATTGTTTTGTTTGTTCATAATTTTTAACATTTTATGTATACAGTAAAATGGGTATTTATTTATTTAATGCATGTTATAGATGTTATTTTGCATGATTAATACATATATATGTTTTGTTTGTTTTAATGTCTAATCAAGACTTCGGTCTACTGGTAAAAACACCAGACCTCTCTCTAATTATGTATGCTGGACTTCTCCAATCATTTAAATCCTGCTTCTTCTCTATCCAAAATCCTGATGGATCCATCCCTACCTCTGTTATTCTCTCTTACTTTAATGTACAACTTTCACTGTGCAAGTTCTATCAGCTCTAGCCATGATGTGATGCAAAAAATGTACAAAAAATGATTAATATACCACATATAAAAAGAGTATATTGCAAACTCTTGCATACAGCATGCTCTTCCCCAAAGTAACCTTTGATGCTGTGAACACTGACATAAAACTGAGACAGTGTTATATGGAGCGGCTGATTATAAATATCATGGAGATTGTAATGCGTGATTTGTGTCATCCATGGAAATGTCTGATAAACTCTTGGCGTTTCCACTAACTGTGCCGGTCCCGGACAGTCACATTTTGTGTGTGTAATAATGCACCACCTGCGAATGCCTATGTCTTTGCGTCACATGAAAAAACACACACACACGCTCACAATGATATTGATGCACATCTGACATTTTGAGGCTCCATTCGTCTTGAGAGGTGGGATTGGGAGGGGGGTGTGTTTGGGGTGGTGCCGGTGACATTTCATGAAGCCATAATGTTATTCATTATGGCAGAGGTGCACTGGAGAGGGTACAGCGGGCGCTGCCTGTGTGTGCCACAACCCATCTGTCTCTTTGCCCCCCTCTTTCGCTTTCTCACTCCCCCTCTCTCTAACTTTCTCTGGGTGAAATGGCAGCAGCGTTTTTCCTTTCACCCCGAGGCCTCAGAGATATCCCTGCCTGCTTTCCCCTGATAAGACAAACCTACAGCACTTACCTTTCCCTCTCTCCTCCGCTCTCTCCTCTCCAGCCTCTGCTTTAGGAGGCAGAAAGGGGTGTAATCTTTGGGGAACTTTACGTAAGTGCAGTAGAGGAGACCTGTGATATTTGCTTTCACTCAGAGTTCTGCTGTTGGTACCTCTTTAAAGTACCAGTGCTTTGAGTGGGTCTGCCAACACTGGTACGAAGCCAGTTACGGCTACCTAGCCAAATAAATAAACTGGATTTGTTTAAAAGCACAGAGTAGCATTTAATATACACCTTGTGAAATGATTGATGGTTGTTTGAGTGCTGTTGTATAATTTCATCTTAGTTTTAAGAGTTTTGTTTAGCAGCTTGGTGTTGCATTGGTAAGAGGACTGAATGAAGGCTCAAGCGGTAATTCTGCTGTGGCTAACGCCCACTTACCTGCCTTTTCTACATGTCAGTTACATCACCTTATTAATATTCATGAGGCAAGCTGGAAATCTCGCAAATTTTCAGAACAAATTTGGATAACGCATGCAGTAGTAAATATTTTCTCTTTGTTTTCTCTTTGTCAAAGAATGCAAAAAAGATTGTGTGACTCTGAATATTTGATTTCTGAAAATAATTTTTTGCCATATACAAATCAGGGTGTTTGATGGAATGATGGAAAGTTTGGTGTTTGATCTCCAAGTGGTTTTACTATATTTACATAGAGTACCAGGAATTGCGTGAGGTTGTCATGGCAACCAGATACTGCACATGATTTTTGAAAAGGCTGCGCTAACAATAAAAACATCAAATTGAATACACTTTAAGCATGTTTGTTAACAGCACTGTAAAGTAGACTTTAATCAAATCAACAGGTGATTTCCCCAAAGCTTTAAAACAGATATCTGTTGGACATGATTCAAGTTAAATGCAGAAACGCATTTTAATCGCACTTATTTCTGCACCTTGTAACGTTTCTCACTGGATGAGTTTCGGCGGACCGATTATACTGGAGCACCAACTAGCGTTTCTAATGTTCTGAATGTA
>JAUCMU010000097.1:3885370-3898311 GCA_032275025.1 Enteromius treurensis | reverse complement strand
ATCAGCGTGGATTTGCGCAGCTCGTCAGTGAACAACGGCTGTGTGTAGTATATACGGCTCAATGTGAAATCATGCACGGCACAATATTGGTCTGTTGGACTTGGTTGAACAAAAATAAACAATATTTCGTTGCTTAAGCTTAAGTATTCAGTCATTATTCAATGGTATACTAAAAATCCATATGAAATTTACGTTTGTTTACGTTTGAGTTTGACATTACCATTAAGAAATATTTAGGAACATCAAAATATTCCCTGCAATCTCTGTTCATGATATACATGTATATATACATATCAGTTCATCTAGCTAATGAATCAATTAATTGCCATTTTGTATATAATTGTTTTATATTGTCATTTCGGCAATCTGTTTGAGTTTCATATTTTCTAGTATTAAATGGCATTCAGTAATTGCATTTTGTTATTTACATCAACCTTTTAATCCATCTGCCGCCCTTCTCCTTAGATACAAACTAGGACTTTGACAATAGCAAAACCTGTTTGGCTCCTATTAAAAATGAGCTTTATTGTTGTGTTGATGATGTTTTTGCTTTTGGCCATTTGTGCCTCTGTAATGTCACCATACGCTTACGGACTCCTCAATCCACGCGCTGTTAAACTGCTCCATATCTCTCCATTTCTCCCAGCTGGCTGTTTAAGTGCTGTTTACTCGTTTGCCATTCCTGAGAGAGGTAATTAAGGATGGTACAAAGAGAGAAAGAGTGAGAAAGCAGGAAAGGAGAGTCGGTTTTATTACCACCGACTTCCACTTGCAGTCAAATACGCTGTGTGTCTCTCCTCTTCTGCTTACTTCCCTTTTTCCACCTGCCTCCGTTTTTGCATCTCTCCTTCTCCCTCTCTACCTGTCTTTTTGCTGTCATACAACTCTCTGGCAAGCACTCTCTCTAAATTTCTCTCACTGTCTTCTCTCAGTCACTGATCTTTACCTCTCTGTTAAACCTGTTCTCTCTTGTTAGAGCAGAGAGGACGTCCAGAACTGTGCGGTAGAGTGAAGTTTAGCCCAGGGCTTAACCTGTAAGTATCCCTACAAGCAGACGGCAAGATTGAAGATCAGCCTGTATGGGTCTCTATCAAGAGGGAGGGAAAAGAGAGTGAGGGAAATTGAGGAAGAGAGAAAATCATTGTTCAGGACTCGTTCACGTCTCTATAGATCAGAGTCAAAATCTTTTAGTTTTTGAGCTGCCGCTCTCCTCCCTGAAGCCTTTACAAGAAGAGGAGAATCATCCTCTCTGGTTTTTCTCTCTTATCATTCTGTGCTTCGCACGTTTAAAATAAGCCAAGTTTCTTTCCCAACTGTTCTGAAATGACTGTATACATGCACAGGTTCTCCTAGTAGTTTGTGTCTAACAGGATGGGTTTTAGGTGTGTGGGAAGGTTTGAGGCTGTGTGTAGAAAAAAGAAGGATTTTCCGAAATGTGTGTTTTGCCATCCGCATGGATTTCTGTATGTAGAGCGTTGGAGTCTAAATGATGGAGGCATTCCCTATTGATAGTGAAAGCAAGTGTGTGTGTGTCTGAGGAAGACAGAGAGCGCTTGTACTACTTTCAGTATTCAGCGAGTGTGTAATTGTCTAAAGTAGCTTTGCGTCCCCAAACTCCCAACCATATAATCACAGCAGAACAATGCACTGAACATTAAGAGAGCGAGAAAGGTAACTTAAGACAAGTAAGAAGACTCTCATCACCTCCTCCGTGCCCTATTTCTCTATCCAATATCCTCTGTGTACCTGAATTCTGCGGAAAAGTGTGTTTGTGTTAATCTGAAACTGGAGAAAGTGCTGATGTGACCTGGCAAGCTTCTCTGTTTCCAGAGCGAAAGAGAAAGAATGAAGGGATGCAAGGCATCAGTTTCTTCCTAACCTTTCTTTCAACCCAAACCTCATCCACTTGAATCATTCATTGTATTTTTATCTGTTGATGTCATTAAAAAGTACAAAAGGTCAGAGCTGTGGTTTTCTTGCGAGCCATGCAAGTTCAAGTCCAGCTTGTGTCATTTATATATCTTTTCTGCACTGTTTCTTTTCCTGTCTCTCAGCGTCAAAGGCCTAAAATAGAACTGACTATCTTTTTTTGTACAGAATGTTAGCGCTGTCTTCCAGTTCTGAAATTGGCGGCATGATGCTAGTGTGTTCTGGGTGGTTGGCAGAGCATTGCCGTACGGTTGCTAGGTGGTTGCTTACTGGCGCAAGTCAAAAGAGCCCACTTGCGAGCCTCTGATATTCTGGTCCCTAGATACAGCTCGAGTACCTCCTTCAAAGCAAGTCTACATTTTTTTTCTTCTTCGTGTTTTATCATCTTCCAGGTGGAAATCACAGGTCTGATTCCTTAGAATAGCACACTTCTCGGCGAGCTGCACTATTTTCGAGCTATCCAGCAGCACAAACAGTGCAGTTTACTACAATAAGGGTTTTGAACAAAAAACATAAATATGTGCAATAGTAATGGAGATTCCTGCCTTAGCAGGCAGTCCTAATAAACGCACGCCTAATGTTTTTTGCATTGAGTGCAAGTTTTGAGAGAATTTCCTTCTAGGTCATTGAGCCAAACCCAGTTGCTTGAATTTCAAGATATGCAATATATTCTGGTTCTCTTACCCAAATCAGCATTGTCTGGATACCAGCAGGGCTCAGGGACTGAGAGTTTTTTCGTATTTCCTCCCTCATCTGCCTACACACGCATCTCACATTACAGAGCCAGTAGACTGTAAGAGCACAGACTCTCAAAGCAAATCATGTTTATTTGTACCAAGCTTTTTGGTGCAAAGCAGCGGATTCTACATGCACATTTAAGAGAAGTTTATCAGTGGTGATTATGTAAAGATGATGTCCATATGGTAGAAATCATGCAGTTAATTAATGAGGAAAACAAACAAACGGTTAACACCATTAACAGGAACAATTGGGGTTGGCATCATCTCTTCTCATGTGTTCAGTCATATCATCTCTTAATAAGAGGCTGAATCCAGACTGAATCTTGTGCAATTTATTATATCATTAGGATCAATTTCATGCATATATATATATATATATATATATATAATAGAGAGAGAGAGAGTAAAATGTACATAAACAAGTGTTTATTTTAAATTCTGCATATTTGTATGTCATTTATTTGCTGTAACTTATATTATTTGTATCAGACCATCAACCATCCTGCACCCTGGAACATCTCTATTGTCATATGCCATAAACACTCACACAAAAGCACATTGGTTTAACACTTGTGCTGATTGGTCCCAGTGCTAAGAAAGTCCATGGCATCCTGTGTGTGTGTGTGTGTGTGTGCATATGTGTGAAAGAGACAGATACATCAACCAAGCTCAGGCTCTCAGGCACAGCTTATGGAAGGTCCCTGGGATAAAAAATGAAATTACATTCATTATCAGAGGTTAGAAATCCTCACCACTCCATTTGGATTAGATCAGATTGGTGCAAGTTTGTGTGTGCATGTGTGTTCGTAGATTTGCCAAAGGGTATAACCGGGCCAGACAGGCTAAGTGTTGTCTGTGTGAAAGAGAGAGAGTACTATGAGTCAGAGAGAGAGTCAGTGGGCAAAGATTGCGTGTCAGTAGTACTCGTTAAATTTGAGTTTTTATTAAAACAGTCAATAAACAGACAAAAGCACTTCATTTTTATGAAGACCAACATGGCTCCTCTGAGGGTTGTTACCAGGCAGGGGAATAAATAGCATGAATATCAGCATAATGGCTTTGGAGGCGACAGTGAGGGAGACGAACGCTTCCCCGGAAAAAGAAAACACAGTCAATCCCAAATTCAATCTCTCCTGCTCTCCCAAAGCCTAGCCATGCTGTGATGAGGAAGCACAGAGCTAATGTGCCTGTTATTTTTCGTTCACAGAATTCTTTTCATGTCCTGTCCTCTTTTACATTTTTGTTCTTGCGTAATGTGAGGCCTCAGATATTTGGAGCAGCAGTCAAATTAAAAACACATCAGAGAATTGTGGGAAGTGCAGTTTAGTCTGGGTGAGTAAGCACCTTATTTGAGATTTTGAGCTTAACTTGCATGGGCCCTGATGACTGCTTATATTCTTTTGCATTTTAATATTCATATACATTTTTTTAGCATCTACAGTATGTGTCTTTTATGCATATACTACCACAGTCATCAGCAGCAGTACAGAGAAACATAGTTCATCTGAAGATGATACAAAAGGAGAAGTTTATCATACTGTCTTGGGTGATCTTCTGCATAATGGGACATACATTTTTTTAATTTTAGACAAAGTGAACTACTAGTTAACAACAGGGGTAGTTCACCCAAAAATCAACATAATTTACTTATAATTACCAGTCAAACAAAAGAAAATAGGCTTATAGTCTCAAGGCCTTTTTACACTGAATGTGAAAAATGAGTGTGAATGTTTAGCATGATGACACTTTTGAATCGAAACAATAGATCCCTAAGGGGCTATTCACACCAGGTGCGCTCATTCGTGACATGAAATGGCACTTTTTTTTTTCACCGCCACTCTGTGAGGAAACAGGCCATTGATTTAGATTTGAGATATGATCCTGTGTCCAGAGCAGCAGAGTTCTGTTGCACAAAAGAAATAGAGTGGTGGCGCTGTTTCAAAAACTTGTGTAAACGAACACAGAAAAAGAGTGTTATGATAGAAGTACAGAATATAATTTCATAACATCATCATTCAATGTGATCTGAAGAGCGCTGACGTTTTTTCCCCCACATGTGTGAGTTTTATGCATAGAGCGTTTCAAGATCTGTCAATCATGGGATAATATCTAATAAGTATTTATGGAAAGTTTTACTATACATGAGATATAATGATCATTATATGCATTATAAATAGTTTGTCTTTCTGGTGTAGAACCAAACTTTATTTATCTTAATGTAATGCTGTATATTGAGCAGTGGACCGCATGCGAGATACATATCTGAGGAAAAATACATTGCCGGACGGCGCCAAGCATTCACTCGGTTTCAAGTTTGGTGTGAAAGCACTGTTCTTCTGCGAATGTTTCAACATCTGCTATATACTGCAAACTTTTGAAGAAGTGATCTGATTGGTTGAGTTATACAGCGTCTCAAGGAGATACAGTGGGTACGGAAAGTTTTCAGACACCCTTAAATTTTTCACTCTTTGTTATATTGCAGCCATTTGCTAAAATCATTTAAGTTCATTTCCCCCCCTCGTTAATGTACACACAGCACCCCATATTGACAGAAAAACACAGAATTGTTTACATTTTTGCAGATTTATTAAAAAAGGAAAACTGAAATATCACATGGTCCTGTGGTTACTGTGACACTCATATATTCAACTCAGGTGCTGTCCATTTCTTCTGCTCATCCTTGAGATGGATCTACACCTTCATTTGAGTCCAGCTGTGTTTGATTATACTGATTGGACTTGATTAGGAAACACACACACCTGTCTATATAAGACCTTACAGCTCACAATGCATGTCAGAGCAAATGAGAATGATGAGATCAAAGGCACTGCCTGAAGAGCTCAGAGACAGAATTGTGGCAAGGCACAGATCTGGCCACGGTTACAAAAAGAAAATCTGCTACACTTAAGGTTTCTAAGAGCACAGTGCCCTCCATAATCCTTAAATGGAAGATGTTTGAGACCACCGTCTGACCAAACTGAGCTATCGGGGGAGAAGAGCCTTGGTGAGAGAGGTCAAGAAGAACCCAAAGATCACTGTGGCTGTCCCTCCAGTCGGGAGTCCCTACACTGCACAGAAGCTTTTTAATACATCCAAGAGTTTTTACACAATGGTCTGTTATTGTAGGGACATTTCCACATGCCTAAACGTCACGTGACACAAAACTAAACATATTTGGTTAATTTTCTGAACGTCTGGCTTCACGAGACTAGGAAACAACATGATGGCAATTAAATGATGATAGAATTTTGATCTTTAGGTGACCCATACCTTAATATCTATAAGTGTTATTATAAACTAGTGGCATTTTTTTAAATATGTAGTCAGCTGGGTTTAATACAGCATATCTGAAACTACCTGAAAAGCGTAGGAGAGCTGCTCTTTTGTACGAATCCTAAGGCTTATTAATTTCTATGATATTCTAAAGTTATACCTTTTGTGACTTCTTAATATAAACTTAGTAGTTTTGTTCATGTAAACACATACTTTTGTATTCTTCAGAAGAAAATGAGTCCTATGGAGGGACATGAAGGTGAGTAAATGACTCATCTTTGAGTGAACTTTTTCTTCACCGCTAAAATCAGGTCACGCTTTACCCAGTGGTTTGCTCAGATCAAGACGTGTTGGTGCCACCTTGTTCATTAAAGCAGGTCTAAAAGCAGATGAATAGTGTTTGTCTGGATTTGTGTGCTGTCAAAGGCTTCGGTCTCTTTCATACAGGAACAATAGGGAAGACGGTCCTCGTTTGACATCTGTTTCCGAGTTCAGATAACAGCAAAGCTTTAGCTGCGTTGTGGACCTGATCAGACTTCGAGCTCGCAGTGTTCAGTGATCCATCCAAACATTATCATCTGCTCATTTACCTGGATACACTTTTATCCATCTTCTGTCGGCTTATGTGTTCTCGCACCTTTTTGACCTTTTTCTGTCTGGAAACCATCACAGCTGAGAGGTCGCAGCATCACTCTCTCAAGTCTTGTGTTTACGTAGAGCTGACTGCTGAACTTGCCGTGTGACAACTCACCGCCTGAGGTATTTTTGTAAAGCTGCGTATCAGGGGTTAAAAGCATTCTCGCAAGAAGTCTGAGGAATCTTTCACAGAAAATCTGCTCAGTCTGTGGAACTCGCTTTGGTCTGTTACACACAGCCACGGATTCGGTGCGCCCCAAATCCCTACCTGCGAGTCCTGACGTATTCTCTCGCATCCCCGTCCTCGTTTGAGTCTTGGCTTTTCTGAGAGGAGATCCAAGAGTCGAATGCAGACGAACGTTAACCTTGATTGAATTTGACTCTGTGAAATCCCAGCGGAGACACGGAGAAGGACAGAAAGCAAAGAAAGAGAGTTTAACAGGAGAGGACACCCACACACATGAGAATGACAGGAAGAGAAAGACAAACAGAGAGGGAGGGGTAGTCTGTGAACCATGTTCATTTTAATTAATCTCTTCTGTTAGTCAGAGCTGTATTTTTAGTAGTATTGTGAGTGAACTACATCTGGTCTCTGGGCCTCAAGGGGAAGCAGACCGGTCTACATACTGAACGTATGTGTGTGTTATAACATTCTGTTAATGTGTCTGTGTGCTTTATTCATACACTTTTGCGGTACTTTATTTTCCCCTGCCCCCAACATCTAAGTTTGAATATGTTTTTTTTCTTGAGATTTAAGCTGAATAAATAATCTTTCCATTGATGTATGGTTTGTTAGGATAGGACAATATTTGGCCGAGAGACAACTACTTGAAAATCTGTAATCTGAGGGTGCAAAAAAATCAAAATACTTAGAAAATCACCTTTAAAGTTGTCCAAATGAAGTTCTTAGCAATGCATATTACTAATCAGATATAAACCTTTGATATATTTACAGTAGGACATTTACAAAATATCTTAATGGAACGTGATCTTTACTTAATATCCTAATGATTTTTGGCATAAAAGAACAATTGGTAGTTTTGACCCATACAAATGTATTTTTGGCTATTGCTTCAAATATAACCCAGCGACTTACGACTGGTTTTACGGTCCAGGGTCTCATATAATGTTTATGAAATTGCACAAAAACAACTACATCTATACACTGGGGCAGTACTTCAAAAGCATGCCGCAATAAAGCATGTGACGAGGGTCAACCAAACTGTACCAAAGCACCAAACACTGATAAATGAGAACATTAGTGCATCTACAGTATATACAAATACATCAGACTTTCAGAAGTTGAAGACAAAACAGCTATATTTATGTGAACGTTTCT
Source organism: Enteromius treurensis (assembly GCA_032275025.1). Lineage (NCBI taxonomy): Eukaryota > Metazoa > Chordata > Actinopteri > Cypriniformes > Cyprinidae > Enteromius > Enteromius treurensis. The sequence goes on along the minus strand of JAUCMU010000097.1, from coordinate 3,890,394 downwards.
CTTTATGTTTGCTTTAACACGTAAGACTGACATAATTGGGCTTAAATTTCAGCGTGCATTTTAAACATCTCACTTTTGACCACCGAAGTGTGAAGTAAACATCTCAAATGTGTTTGTGTAAGAGTATTTTTGAGTATGCATGTGTGAAAGTGGTAGTAATATAATATTCTTGTCAGCAGTCTTATGATGTCCTGGTCTCACCTTGCTAGCACCAGGCATGAAATCAGAGTGAATACATATACTAATACAATTTTAGAACTGCACTTTCTGTCGGGTTTTGCTGTGAAATTAGAGCTGTGCAGGTTAAAAAGTAGGTGCCGACATATGTAATGTGTCTAGACGTAAATCCAGTTCATAACATACTACATAACCAAGAGCCAATGTCTGGAAAGGTTCCAGTGCGATAGATTCACGTTGGCTGGTTGATTCCTTGAAAGCTTTATTACTTAGCTAGGGTCTTTTTGCTCAGGATGAGCAAGGAGCAAGCCTATCATGGTGCGGGGGTGTTAATAAGTGGAGAGAAGCTCTATTGCTGCACTCCTTGGCAGTAAATAACATCCTGATCGGTTTATCCTACGCAAAAGTCTGACCTAACGTACATTTAAATTGCTCCATAAGCACTGTTCACAGAGACATTTCCTCCAGCAGGCAATTGTTGTATCTTGCCCTGTGAGTAACGCTCTCTTTCTCCTGCCATCTCTCTCGTCGTCTTGGTACACGTTGTGCAGAATGGACCGTTTGGCAGGCGTGCACGGTTGGCTGGACCAGAGCGGCTCTCAGATGGTGTTTTTTGGACAAGTCCCTTGAGAGCAAAAGGGAGGACGCAAAAAATGGCCATTGTCCAGTGGTGTTTTGGACCCACGAGCCTCTCCTGGGTCTCAGTCAGCCTGTGCAATCACTTGCTGCCTGCTTCATGCCTCCCGAAGTGCTGGCCAATGAGATGTCTTTCGAGGAGTGAGCTGGACCCTTGTGCTCAGACTGATACCTACTGAGTGAACATACAGATGATGATGCCAGATTAGGCGTGTCCTCTTCCTCATCGTCTTAAGCCTCTTTTCACGCTCATCCATTTCAGATTTTTTCCCACTTGTTTTCTCTCCTCGATACCTTTACCCATTGTTCCTTACCTTCTACCAGCCCATTTTTTCCTCTTTTACTTCACCCAAGTCGCCCATATACTTCTTTTTGTAATTCTTTCCTTGTTTCCCCCTCTGCCGTTCGCCTCTTTGCATGTGTAGGCGTATTCTCAGCACAGCCTACCAAGTGTGTGAGTGCGCTACAAATCTCTCTTCTCGCTGCTCCATCCAGCGGAGAATAAAAGAGTCTTTTCATTTTTCAAAAATAAACTCCTTTGGACAGGAGAGGGAAAGACGCACACCAAACAGGCTGTTAGATCGATCTGCCACCCCAGGGATGCTTTGATTTGGGAGGCTTAATCAATGCGCTTGTAAATGCGTACATCATAAACCTTGACTTTTGCAAAGTTGCACGTTGTGTGGGACTTGGAACACACGTACACACGCGCTTGTGCCTCGCTTTCTCTTGATCTTGTGTTTCTGTCAGTGAAACAAAGATTACAGTGCCAAGGATTGCTGAACCACTGCCTTGTGTTTTTGCCTTTTGTTCTTGATCTAAAAATATACATTTGTTCAAGGAGTGTGTTTTCATTGAGAAGGTAAAATTAAAGTTTTAGTATATATATCTGACTGTTTGTGTTTATTAAAAAAATTTAATACATGTGAATTAAAATAAAAAAACTGAGTATGCAGTGCATCGTCAATGCATCGAAATGCCTTGAACCGAATCGATGACATAATAATCGTGAGAACAGTGTAGATTCACACCCCTACCATTCATCAGTATTTCTTTGGCTTGTATTAGCATTGCTGTTCTTTGTGAACTTTAAGTACAAAAAGTACACAGTTACACTCAATACACACAATAATCAACTCCCAATGCAAATTTTGCATTGCTACTTGGATTTTCTCTTCATTTAATCTTTCCCCTTTTTTGTATGGATCACCAACGTTTATGTTTGTTTTAAAAGAACCTTTCAAAATGTTCACTTTAGGTTGCTAATATTCTAATATGAGCACTGCCCTGGTGACAGCTTTTGTGCCTTTTCCTTGTGTACACAAATATACAGCTTAGATGACGATGATCTAAGCCAATTTTGAATCCGTTTTGAAATAAACCTTAATTGTTTCCCAGATGAATGCTGATCCATAATCCATGTCCTTCAAACATTATGTTTTGGCACGGAACAAAATAGTTCCGCCATTGCGCTTTGACTTGAGTAGGTTTTCAGAGTAGTCAGTAACATGCTAATGAGGGGTATTTACATATCTACTCTGTACTTTGCTTTGAGTTAGCCCTAGTTTTTGTTAAAAGCTTCTCATTATGACCAATTGGAAGAGACAGAATACAGCGTCCTATTTAATTCTGCCAGGAAAAGCTGAGCAGTATAATATGAAGTGTCCTCCATACCCTTTATTCCTGGTAAGTTAGTTGTGCAGTAGAAAGGGTAACAGGATCCAGAATTGTTGACTGGCACAGGTTTCAAACCCATTGCGTACACTATGGTGCGTGAAAGCTGAGCATCTGTGCATTATTGTGTACTTCTCATCAGTACAATCGTCTGGAGTAGTAACAGTTTGTTAGTGAGTCACGTGCATGCTGCTTGTCTAGGCATTGTGATCTGTTTTTTATATAACCACAAGCATACTTATTTGTCCTCCTTTTTTGTTAATTATTGGCTTTGGGCTTTATTAAACGGTACAAAAACTAAAACAAAGACCATTGGAGAAGCGCTTATTACTCTCGGTGTGCCTAGCTCAAATATTCGTCCATTTTGTGTGGTGTAACGAAGCATGTGTGACACAAATGCTGAGCTCAGCGAGTCTGTCTTTGAAAAGAGAGAGTTCTCTGTAAGAGGTTGTGGGACAGAGGGAGGGTGCAAGAGAGCGAGGGGCAGTCAGCAAGGACAAGACAATGTGTGAACACTTTAGCACAGTACAGACAGTAATTGAAGGAGTAGTTGTCATGTGTTTTAAAAGCTTATTTCTCTGTGCCAGTGCTACAATTTAATTTAAGTTTCACCTCAAATGCAGGACTATTTCAAGTTGTCTCAGCCCCTCAAGGGAAGATCCAACATCTAGATATCTCGATATCATAGCAGGGTACGCCGAGAGCTGAAACAGGCACTTACATGCACTACTTTAACATGCCTGTGATCAAATTGTCACTGAGGGAGATTTATGAGTGCAATCCTCTCTACTTACAGACTCCAGATCTCACGCATTAGTGCATGAATCTGATGATTAGTGAGTAAGTTCCCTCAGTTGATCCATCTAATGAAACAGTCATTCAGTCTTAATGGCAGATCACTGTCCAAAGAGACTGCTCTATTCCCTCAATGGGCCCTATTTTTAGCACGAGTGCCCTTTTATGCCAGCGCAAGCTGCTAATGGAACTTCACCTCCATTTAGGGTGAGAAAACCCTTTGGTTGTTCGCGGTGACCTTCTCCGGTTGCCCTTTCAACTTTTTCGGCGCACCTTTAAGAGCTCTTTCACAGTTCTTACACAGGAGGTGTGAAATATATAAAGGCGGTCAATGAGGAATACAGCTAACTGTGTGCGAAGTACGTTATAGCGCAGACTGCTGCCAAGTTAGTCCCTGAGGAACTAGTGATCATTCTGACATCGTAAAGGTATTTTCCCTAACCAGTCACTTGAAATCTATTCATGCGTCTTTCTGCAGGAAATTCACTCCAAATGTAGGTTCTAGGAGAGAAGTTAATAAATTTTCTTGTGCAATGTGAACTTATGAATAACACATGCAGATCTCATTCTGATTTACTGGCTTCTGAGGCTCAGGCTTGTGAAAAGGAGAGGTGTACAGGAACAGATTACATATATTTGGGTGGTCATAAATTATGTTAGATTTGCATCTCTTTGAAACGTTAGTAGCTCTTTATTTTGTAAAATTCCTGCTTTGAGATGTTAAGGTGTCCAAACTGTGCAGAGTGTCATCAATCAAAACTTCATCAGTCATAAGGAATATATTGGACAGTGCTCCAAGGGATCCAGCTGTCTTGAACTGCGTCAGCGGTTGTTTTTTGCACGCCGCTTAGAGCTCTGCTTGCAAAAACGCACAGCATGCTTTTTAGCAATGCGTCAGACACGTAAATGAATGGTCCAGTGGATTACACTCTGAAAGTTCTTGGAAGTGCGTGACACACACAGAGGAGGATGTACTTGGAAGAAAATATATAATCTCAAAAAGTATGTGCTGTCATCATCAAAACAAAAAAGCACTGTGTATGTAGCAATACATGGCGACAGCAAATACTTTGATTCCATGTAAAGTTTTTAAAGTTTGTTGTTGCAAGGCAAACTTTTACATTTCACATTTTTTCATGCTCAATTGAACTTAATGATTTTTTGTTTCCCTGCTTTTTCAAAATACAATATGATTTGTGTTCATATTTTTCTTGATTTACACGTTTTGTTTAGTTTTCTAGTGCCCCTAATACCTGCGTACTTCCATAGTAACTAGATGTGTACGTAGTATGTAACCATAGTGTGAGTACACATTGCTACATAGTCTCTATAGCTCTAATATTTTTTAAATATACACATTGTAACAACCCTCAGAAGGGTATGTGTTTGTACTAAAGTGTAACAGGAGTTATATAGCTACATTTTGTAACAACAATATGTACTGTATGAGAGTAATTAGAAAAGGGGGTGGAGATTGGTAGGTTTAGGGGTATGTAAAGTGGGAGGAGTTGGATCTGGAGTATTACACCACTGTAACACCACTGTAGCTACTTACACGATAACTCCTTAGGAGCATAATATTTTTTACACCACCACTAGGGATGTAACGGTATTATAAATACCGTCGTACTGCAATATTACATTTTTCCGATAATACCAAGGTCACATGACTTGATAAAACGATAGGTCTTCTGAGAAAAGTTTGCTCAGGCGAATGGAGCGAACGGGAGGTAGCGGGAACT
>JAUCMU010000097.1:3844552-3885270 GCA_032275025.1 Enteromius treurensis | reverse complement strand
TGTCTATATCTTATGTGTACTTGGTTTCATTATTATGAATTATAAATATAATTATAAACAATTATAAATAAGGATTTTAATCTAGATTAACATTTTGTAAGGTAGAGCTAGTTCAGTAGGCCTTATAATGGCGTGCATTTCAGTCACTATTTCATATTCATTTCAATTCAATTCAAGTTTACAGATGGCTAATGTGTGTGCCATTGATATGTTCAGTGTTCATGTAAACTGTTTAATAAACACTTTCTGAGCCCCTTAATTAGTTTAGTTTTTTATGTAAATGATTAAATAAATACCGTACCGTGCCATTCATACCGAGGTATTACCGTACCGTGAAATTTTGATACCGTTACATCCCTACCAACCACAGTTTATTGGTAAAGCTTTACTTACTTGCCACTACTTTGTAACATCAGGTAAATCTATAGTTCATATAAAATTACACTTTTATTACCAAAAACGTTTTGTTACCAATGTCCTGTTACACGTCTGTACTTACACATACCATTCAGTGGGTAGTTACACAAACATTAGAGCTATAGACACAACCAATGTGTACTGACACTGTTATTACATACTACGTACACATACTAACACACACACACACATGTTAGCACACAGGCATTAGGGACACTTAATATAAAGTGGGACCCACTACATAATTAAATATGGCATAAATAAGCAGTATAGGTTTGACTTGCTAACCTATAAAGTTTAATTGCGTACTAGTCACAATATGTATCTCTTATTCTGGTCATCTTTAATGATTAGATCAAGGTCTTAATATAAAGTCTTGGTTAGAGGTAAAAGCTCTGAATGGTACCGTGGGAGCACACGCACAAAGTAATTTGCTCAGAGCAGCGATAGAGCGCTTCCCATCAGATTAGGCAGAGATGAGCATTGTAGTGCGATTGGATTTGCAGATTAGTGGCATGGCAATGGCAGATTCTGTTTTAATCCAGGCAGAATAGTCTGATAACATTAATACCCTGCCGGAAAGCAGCTTATGTTGTAATAGCTGATATAAACATTACATTTCATTGGCCTGATCCATTAACAACGGCAAAGTGCCACAGATGTTATGCTGACTAGAATGCAGAGAACAGAACAGTACAGATTTTTCCGCCTTTTTTTTAAATGCTAGTGTGATGCATATTGTCCCTTGGGCAACACTGAAGTAAATCCATTTATCTGTCGGTCTGTTGATCTAGTTGGTGGTATACTTGGTGCTTTGGGGGTTTTAATAATTGTTTTATTGTGTTGGCACATTTTCTTTAGTCTAGACATCTGCTATCTGATCATCTAATTACCTCCTATGTAGACTTACCGCAGAGCCAGACTTATGCTCCATATTCCAAGTCTTCAGTTGTTTTTTATTAGAAATCTACATCTACCCTTGTTCCTTATGAGGGAATTATGAGAGAAGTTGCAACATCCGCTTTGCAAATGCAGTCGGAGCTTTTCGAAGAATTGATTAATCAATTTTACCGAACCGGTTCGGATTCATCATTCATGAATTAGTCTGGTCTGGTGCTTTTTTTCAACTCACTGAATCAATGAGCTGGTCTCAGAGGTTAACTGCTCACTGAGAAGGAAATGTTCTTTGCGAATTAGTTCCCGGTTTTGTTCTGCTCCTGAGTCTGCAGTTGCTTTTTGCTAAATTGAACTTGAAGACTCCTAGTGCTTAAGCATGCAGTGGTTCAAAGTTTCAACCGTACTATCATTAACCACTCGATTGCACCCTTGAGAGTAACACTCAAGCTGTGTTTAATTATGCAACGCTGAGAATGAACCTTTTTTTTTGCCGCCTCATGGTGATTTGGTGACCCCGCACTTGTATGACATATGGTTGAGACTGTTTATTTTTGAGATCTGTGTGTTTGCGTGAGTGAAGAGGATGAGACGAGATGAGCTCAAGAGCTTTAACCTCTCGCAGTCTGCCTCGGGGAACATCAGTCTGTTTCAGCGTACTACAGAGGCAACAGTTGTTGTTCAGTGTTTGTGTATATGTAAGAGAGTTTGAGTATGCTTATGCTTTTTTTATCCCTCTACAACCGAGGAGCTCTTTAGGAAAGCTGCGTTATAAGCAGAAAACAGACTAGCTGAAGATCTCCAGTTGGCTAAACACTATGATATGCGTCTCGCAGGCCACATCAAAACAAGCCAACACATACACAAAACCACTACTGTTTACAAGCACCTCTCTTACCCCCCCACACACAAACTAACAGGTTCTATCGGTTTCAAAGATTTCACACATTGTAATGAAACACAACATGATGATTCTGTAATTTGAGGAATCTATTTTTACAGGTCAGTGGTTTACTTTTTTTTTGAGTCTACAATTCACACATTTACCTGTACTGTAAGTGTCATGATAAGCATAACCCAATGCAATCTGAAAGGCTGAGGTTAAATATACAGTGACCCCAAGAAATATACAGACAATTTAGTCGAACTTAAAATGTGTGAAGGTCGTTGCAGAAGATAACACCATTTCAAACCAAATGGCATCTACAAAGCAAAGTCAGAGTAAGTTTTTTCAAAGAGAGCAAAGATATAAAGCAATAATTGGCAGCCTTCAGACTTCTTACAAAGAAAAGAATCTGGCTAAACCCCAATGTTTTGGGTTCTAAACTATATTTCACAACTAAACATTTTGTTGAAAATGACTGCTGCTTGGTTTGGTTTTTTTCTTCCTAACACAATGGCATTCATACATTTTTAAGTAAGATTCAAGTGACCTTTCTAGGGCCACTGTTTGTGCTTCTTGGAGTCGACCTCTCACTTCCAGGTGTCATCAAAGGGTCACATCATGCGTGGTGAGCCATAGTGCTTACCTTGCATTGACCTAGATCTCTTAGAAAGCCTAGACATTTGTTTGATTGATTGATGATTCCTTCTCTTTACACTCTAATGTCACTTTTTGTATTGCGTTTTTTCTGAATGCTGCATTTTCATGATTAACGTCTGCAATATTACATGAGCACTGGCAGCAGATGTTTACAACAGTGGAGGCTGGTTGTTAACACCACATCCAACAATTTTAGCTTACATCCTGGTATGATTAACTACAAGTCAAGCTGCAATGCCAACTAGGATCACATGGAAACACCGACAGACCGTTATACCACCTTAACATGGTTGCATATAAATATATACTGATCCATCCAGAATTACTCCACGGAGCAAACCACAAAAAGGTGAATGAAACATTCTAGATTTGTTGAATGTGGTGAACAGTTCCTCTGTCTGAGTGAGTGGTGATGCCCATATCTATATCCCTAGTCTTGACTTTATATTTCTTATCAATAGAGGTATGTTTATTCCCACCAACAGCACAAGATGCTGAAAGCACAATAGTGCTAGCTCTCCTGGAACTCATAGAGATTGCATTGCAGTGCCTGATTGATTCTCAGCCACAGTGAATTGCCCGAAAAAAGGCCGGTACTCTAAAAGTTGATGCCAATTGGACGATACATCCAGAGGCAGAACAATGACTGTGAAAGGGAGACAGTTGTGGTTGAATGTGACAAGAAAAAAACCTCCTTTTCACAATTTGTTGTGTTCCCTTAATGAAGAAGCCGCCCATGGTTTACAACTGTGCCTAGGTGATAACTCCGGAGGAGAAGGCATCAGAAGGGTTTTGTTAGGTGCATATGTTTTTGACCATTTGGTTTTAGTACTGGGTATTTAGCATCATATCACTTGATCACCAACTGATCAATTCTGTCAATGGGTCCTGTCAGAATGAGTGTTCAAACAGCTGAGAAAAAACTTCACAATAATGCAGAAGTAACCACATGACTCCAGTTAATCAATTAATGTCTTGCAAAGATGAGGAACAAATTCGTCTACATCTTGAATGGCATAAGGTTGAGTAAATTTGAGTGAACTATTCCTTTAACATGCACCAAATGACATTTGCGTCTTACTTTCGAAGTGCCATTTTTTACGAATGCATGTGTTCCAGCTGCACGCCATGTTTGGACTCCCATTTTCAAGTGACTTAGCTGTGGTTTCCTTTTCTAAAAATGTTTGCGCCAAACAAGCGAATCAAAATCAGATTTCAAACTGAAACCATTTCTAAAGTCTGGCTAGGTGATTGAAAGCTATCCATGTTATGTGTTATGCGCACACTGTCAAGCCGTGACTCCAAAAGGGTCATTTTTATCATCAACAGCCTCTTCTTATAGCCATTTAGTCAGATGTTTCCCAGCTGAAATGTACACCTGCCCTTTATAGGTCTCTGCGGATCCACAATGGCACGATTACGTAGAAAATGGAGAGCATGTTCATCTTTTATCAGCTGTCAAATTATCAAAAGATCAGTAACACAGCAGGTCAAGGACAGGTATGTGTGTAAGAGCATAAAATAGCGAAGCAGTTCGATAATGTTGCTTGCTAAGTAGTCGGGGTCAGGTAATGTTGATCCACAGCCACTTTTTCTTGATGTCGCCTGCTGAGTTGGTTCATTTGTGTTGTCTTTAAGGGCGAACACACGTGTTCAGAAACAGCAATGAAGCACAACAGAAAGAACCCGTACAGGGGTCTCTAGGAGCCTTTAATCTATCTATCTATCTATCTATCTATCTATCTATCTATCTATCTATCTATCTATCTATCTATCTATCTATCGTTCAATCGTTCTATCGTTCTATCGTTCTATCGTTCTATCTATCTATCTATCTATCTATCTATCGTTCTATCTATCGTTCTATCGTTCTATCTATCGTTCTGTCTGTCTGTCTGTCTGTCTGTCTCTCTGCAAGGCTTTGTTTCAAATCTTTTTTAAGGCTTTGTCAAGCTAACATTCAGAGTTTGCCTTGTCTTGTCAACGTTTGTCTTGAAAATTTTTAAAATTATAGTTCATTCTAATAGTAAATGTTTACATTCAATTTATTTGAATTCCAATTCTTCATCCGGTTTGCTGCCTAAGTTTGAATTCAATACCAATCTAGTCCAAACAAAAAAAGCGTTTACACAGCATCCGAGTTAATTTCTGAAAAGTGCACATTTGCGATGGTGGCATTTCTTGCATTTCTTTACGACATTGATCCTCCTTGAAGTCAGACTTCAGTAAGCTGAGAACGTCAGTCTTGGCTTCAGTGTCAGTCAGGAATCTCTTTCCCGCTCTGTCTCCCCCTCTGTCATTCCATTTGCCATGCTGTGGACCTTTGATGTTGAGTATGACCTCCAGTATGCCGCTCCCCAGCGTGTGGGAAGTGCCACTGTTTGAATTGGCATTGAAGTAGCCCAGCGAAGGGCCCTACATAGTGTGTTTTAGACTCCAAGTGCATCCACATACACACACATAATGTGACCGTAGTGGTCTGAGGCATCCAGCCCTGCTGCTTGGATTAGCGTAGAGGACGGCCAAGAGGAAAGCAGGGGGTAGGGGGCAGGGTTGGATCTTTGGGGTGTGTGTGTGTGCGTATGTGTGGAGTCTGGTTCATTAACACTCATGGATGAGGGCTTGGCTTGGCTGGATGTAGCTCTCATTCTGTTCATTCTGTTAATGTGTTCATAGACTGTGATGTCTTAAGTGGCCTGGGGCGAGCCTTTGTCTTTCTTGTTTTCTTTTCATTGACTTCCTTGTAACTTTGGGCCTGTCTCGCCTACTGCAGTGAGGATTCTGGAACCCATACAGAGATGGCGGGATTCTTTTACCATGGAAACCCAGCCAAGCGGTTTTTGAGATGCCTGGCTATGGTCCTAGTAGCGCTCTCTCTCTCTCACACTCTTGCTTTCTTATTATTTTTTTGTGTGTGTGTTAATTAAAGCAGAAATGCTCTTGCGCTTGGATTGTGCTTCAATGGTTTAGGAGGAGATGCGCTAGAAAAGTCTGGCACGGGCCCAGCGCACATCCATGTCCTAACACCACTTTACTGCTCCCCTTTTACCCCTCACAATCACTCTACTGTGTGTGTGAGGGGCCGCAGAAGGGGCGGAGCGGGATGGAGGAAATGAAAGGAGTACGGGTAAGACAAGCAGGGATGGAGAGTGCATGACAGAGGAGGAGACAGGCCCAGGATTTTGCATGTTGTCTTTATAAAGTGGTCCTCAGTGGAGTTTCTTTCTCTCTGTTCTCATTCATGGTACTTCTCAGGAAAAAACCCCACTGAGAACATGGCAAAATTTAAACATCTGCAAAGTTATGACGCTCAGAGTTTACTGCTGTTTGCAGAATTAGCTTTTTAAGGCCTACAACAAACGGCTGGCAGAGACTACAATGAGCCAGTTCCTGGGCTGGTGACATCAATTTACATAACATTTACCTAAACCCCACCCCCAGGACCATGCCACTGTTTTTTAAAACTGATAACAAGAAGAAATGTTTCTTGATCAGCCTATTAGATGAAGACTAAGATGGATTAATGATGCTGAAAATTCATCTTTGGCATCACACGAATAAACGACATTTTAAAAATGTATTCAAATTCAGAGTTTTTGTCAGGGCAATCACGTCAAATAAAATCACTATACTATATCATATAATTTCCTAAACCTCTCTAAATATGCTCAGGATTCTCTTTCAGGGTAATTCTATTAGATTTTTCAGCACACTTCTGCATGCAGAAATGGCTTGTATTGAAGTACAACACTGGTTTAGAATGAGCAGTTGTTGTGGTGTTTGCAATAATAAGCGTTACTAATCATCAAATCAGATGGAATGAGCTTTCGTGCACAGATAAATACAGTGCTTAAAATGTTATTTTGTAGATAACAATTCACCTGCAATAAATGCTGTGTGTTCGGCAAAAGATAGTTGGAAATCGTATTTTGCGTCCTTCTCCACAGGCCGGTGTTTGGGTCTGACAGATGCAAGTAATAAACATTTGGAGCTGCCCTGTGTGCCCTGTGATTGAGGAACTGTTTTAAGACACTTCGGCTGCAAAAAATAACATTTTCTTTTATAATCAAAAAACGGAAACAGAAAATCTTTCTTAGACAGCGTAAGTGGGTGTTTTCAATTTCCCCAAGGCCAGTCTTGCCAAAGCACAGCTGGCAGCGGAGATCAATGTGGCTGAATGCATTTTCATTGTGTTATTGTGGTGTAAATGTAAATAAAGGTTGCGTAAAATGTTGTGAGGTTAATGCCGCTTGGGTCTTAGGGAAGCATTGCCGGTGTTTGATGCAGAGAATGTAAGATGTTAGAGTTAAGATGTGGAAAGAGTGGTCCAGAGTATGCAAATTCGGCCATGCTTTGATATACAGTATTTCTTTCTCTCTAATTTAACTGTGTGTGCTCTTATACCGCCTGAAGCACTTTGGGACGTGGTGAGTGCAAGCCCTCTTCTTGTTCTGATAAAGATTTTTCTCCTACCTGTGAAAGATTAGCAGCTAGATTAGCAAAAGTAGATGAGATAAGCTTAGATCTGTTAGCCAACACAGATAAGATGCACTCGGTCTGATCTGAATTTACACGTCTCACCGTGACCTGATCTGGCTCGCTGTGCTCAGCTGCAGCTTTGGCATAAATCCTTCCTGTCCTCTTCTGTTTCGCTCTTTTCTGTGAAGCCTGGCACTATTGAAAAGCCATCCAGGATCGGCTGCGGTTATCGCGGTCTTGAAATCTACATGTGATCCCAGAGTCTATGTGATCCACTGCATTTAAACCATTGTGAATCCTGTCCCATGAAACAGTAGCCGGTCCCTGACTGTGTTAATTAACCGACCTGGAGTTTGTAGAGCTGAGAGGCTGATTGGATGGTGTTGTGTTTCTATAGACTCACAAAAACATTACAAACACTCAGTGAACTTAATTAAACTCAGAAAAACTTTTTAATTAAATTAACTCATTTCAGGAAAAATAATTTGTTGTGGTATGAATTCATTTTGTTCATTTAGCCAATTAATTTTGGTGTCTAGATGCAGTGAAAATGAGAAGGACTGAGTGCCTTGCCTTTGTTCTAATTCATTAAAATTAGTATTATGTAATATCATTATATATATTTTTGCCTTAAAGGAACAGTTCACCCAAAAATGAAAATTCTGCCATAATCTTCCTTTGTGTTCGGCAGAACAAAGAAATTCATACAGGTTTGAAACTACCTGACGGTGAGTGAATAATAACAGAATTGTTGTTTTTGGGTGAACTGTTCCTTTTAAGATTACAGTATTGCTTATTTAGGTTATTTACTTTACTTGCTGACATGCTGTAACAGCAATAAATGCTGGTCAAATGTGCCATGTAACTATGCATGCAGACCACTGAGTGGAAAACAAAGCACGACTGCTTCAGTGCATTTTGAGGTTATTTATGAGGTTTTTATAAAGATTCTCCATATTGCAGTATCAGTTAATCAACTAGTTGCATTCAATGCATACATAAAGTAGCCATTTATAGATTTGTTTCAAACCTCTTGACTAGTAAATCTTCATAAATGTATCTGCGTGTGAAGTGCATACACAAACATCTGAGATCCTTTTTATTAATTGCTTTATTACTGATGTAATTGACAGTCTTGAGTGTGCTTTTTTGCTCTCCCTGTTTCCCACGTTCTGATTTTTCCTCTTTATCTGCTTTGCTCTCATACTCTTTGGGTTATATTTAACACTCATTGGAGAGTATATCAGCGGTCTGAAGAGGCTGAGTGTCCAGCCAGTCCCTTTAAAAGGGTCAGTGACTGCAAAGCTCTAAGGAATTTCATCATGGAAGTTTGGCCCGCAAAAGTCTGAAAATACTCATTCAGAAAAGGCCCATTAAAGGATTCATTAATCATACACATAGACACAATGCAAAAATGCCTTATGAATCAGAGTTCTTCTGCCATTTAACATTGACATTCTATTTTAAGTATTTAATATTTTGGTGTAAAATATGCGCATCAAGTGTTTCAAGTGATGCGAAAGTTTAATACAAGATAAATGTTAATGATCTTAATGTTAACGTGAATGCTATTGTTTTGCTTTTTGCCTTTTATTGGACAAGAGGGTAAAGAGAGTTTGAACCGGCATCCTTCGGAGATCTCTACAGCTCAAGTGCATGAGCATTAATGGTGCCCCACATAATTCATGCTAGTCTCCAGTGCATTGAACTCTATGGAGTGATGTCAAGCTACAGCGTTAAAGCCAGTGTTAAGTGTTGTATTGTGACCCTCAAGTTCAGACAATGTCAACTCTGACCCTGTTTTCCATTGACATTTTGAGGCACACGCAATTATTATGGGAAAACATATCATTACGTGGGTAAAGCTTTTCTGTACATAAGCTTGAAGGCTTAAAAATGTATAGTTTGGTTTTAGCATTGCTGTGACACTGTGAAGTGGATTTAGTAACAGTTGTGTGACTTACTAAACCTCTTATTCACTAACCGCCTACAATCCAGTAAATTAAGCTTATTATCGATTGTGCTTTGTTAACAAAGCTTTAATTGTCTTGTGCAATTAATGTTGTGCTGTGCCCACAGAAAGCAGGTGGCAGACAGTGTTTTATTGACAAGAGATGCTTGTGTACGTTTTTGAGTGGTCATGACGGCAGTAATTCAATACAGGGATAGTTCGGTCAAAAATGAAAAATTTACTGATAGTTTCCTCCCCCTCAGGCCATCGTAGATGTAGATGAGTTTGCTTTTTCATCAGAGCAGATTTGGAGAAATGTAGCAGTCCATCACTTGCTCACTACACTCTCAGAAATAAAGGTACACAAGCTGTCACTGGGGCGGTGCCTTTTCAAAAGGCACATGTTTGTGCCTAAAGAGTCCATTTTAGTACCTAATAGCTACCAAAAGGTACCACCCCATTGACAGCTGACAACTTTTGAACCTTTATTTGAGAGTGTAGTGAATCCTCTGCAGTAAATGGGTTTTAGTACCACCTCAACCGAGGTTTCCAAGCGAGCCATACCGTTACCAAAACGTGACGTGTAAACTCCGCTGGTCACTGTTTTGGACTGTAAAAATGGCTTAATATGTGCATATTTTTCCTGATTTCCTTGAATAGAGGACTCGTATTTAAAATTATATATTGGATAGAGGATTTGAAGTTAGTTGAAGTCTTGATGGGTTATTGTGATACTTTTCTCAACTGTTTGAACTCTTTCTGAGTGTACCCAACCCTAGCCAGAACATTCATCTACATGCTTTAAAACCTGTAGCCTTCAGGTAGAGCAACCTACAGAATGGGACTTTGCACCGTGAAAATTGCATTCGCTTTGAGAGAGAGTGAGGCGGAGAAACAAAGTGGTTGTAGATGTTTGTCAGACATGTTAAAAGACAGATGGAGGAGAAAGAGGCCGAATATGTGTGCGGTTCTCATATTTCATATTTCACAGTGTTGAAGAATGGACATTAATCACATCCAATGTCATCTATCAGAGAGAGTGAGACAGACATTAAATCAACACACACACACACACACACACACTCTCACTCGCACACATGCCAGATGTCTGTCAGATGGTGCTGAGGCACAGATGCCTAACAGAGGTAGAGTCGTGTCGTTTATTCCCCGGTCGCATCGCTTCTTCTCTCCATTTTTGGTCTCCTCCCATCTGTAGCTCAGCCCAGAGATGAGCTTACATGACGAGACGAGTGACCTCAGAATACCCTTCAGAAGCTCAATGAACAGATCCAAAGAAACAGGATGCATGTTAAATAGTGATCAACCTTTGCGACCATTTTAAAATGATCGGCCAGTAACTCTGTTCTCCTGGTCTTTCAACCTAGTCAAACATTTGCCAATGGGTAATATTAACTTTTTATTACTTTTTATTTATTTTTGTGATTTTCAGGTTAAAATAGTGCAAAATAATTTTTCATACTTTTTTTTTTGGTGACCTTTACCTTTTTTGTATGTATTGGCTTTAAATTGGCCACACCATATATATATTCAATGTAAAAATATAGTTTTTATGTGGTTATTTAAAAAGTATATTACAAAATATATTGCACTATATTAAATATATTGCAATATATTAAAACTGATTGCAATGTACTGTATTTTATATGTAATCATTTCCTATTTTTAACTGTTTTATATTCATTTACATTTATTTTTAATCGTTTAGAGGTTTAGTTTTATTGTTGTAATTATTTTTTTAAATTATTATTTTACTTCCTTTTATGCAAAGCACGTATGAAATGTGCTATATATTAGCTTGCCTTAAATGTTTAATATTTATAAATATATAATGCTTAATGTATATAATATTATACCATTACAACTATGCAACTAATGCCACCATAGTTACCATCAACATTAATCCTCAGATTACCCTCATTTCAGAAAATGCATAATCATTATGAATTACAATAATATTTTTTCTTTTTCTTCTTTTAGCTGAAAATATTATGAAATAGCTAAAACATGCAAAAGGCAGAGAACATGTGGAGCAACGTGAGTGATAGATGTTTGAATTTGACAGGAAGCTGTAATTCTACGGCTGTAGATTCCAAGCATATACCCAAAAGCACATAAAACATGCTGTTTATGCGAGCATGTCTGGTTAAACCTCAGTGGGCATCACTTCAGTTTCTGTCAGTGGACGATGAAGTCTATGTCCCAAAGTTGCAAGGGGTATGTGTTTGTGTGTTTCTCTTAGGGCTGTCCCAAGCAGACAAACGGGAAGTGACAGCATGGGCCGCAGCAGGTGACAACACCAGCAGGTCAAGGTGCAAGGTGACGGGAGTCAGGAGCGATTCAGTGACTATATGAGTTTGTGTGTCTGCCTGACCCTATCTGTGACAGAAATGAAGAGAATACGAAACACAGAAAAAAAGCAAGCACAAGCAGAGAAAGTCTTGATTGGTTGCCCATGACAACAGTCGGAGTACTAGAGCCTAATTATATTGTATGGTTAGCTCCGCCCTGTAATATAGAGCACTCAGGTACTCTTCTGTTGCATTCTATAACTATCACAGGTGGAGCATTTCATTTTACTTGGCAGTGCAGCCTATCATTACCTCAAATGAAATTCTGAAACCCACAATTTTTGTCCTCCTTTTTGGTTGTGTGGTTGACATCAAGTTGTCGAAATGATATAGTTGACTAAATTTTCAATCAGGACTTTCATTTGAAAACAGCATCTATTCTTCATGATGGTGTCATTTTGGTGACATACATGGATAATAGCCAGAAACTCTTAATTTAATTTGACTCCCCCACCCCCCTTTTTTCTGTAAATATTCTTAACAATGTCACTTTGACTGGTTTTAAAGAGTTTTTCAACTGGAGAGCAGGTGAACAAGGAAGTCGATCAGGCTGGGAGACCAGCTTAAACCAGATGAGACCAGCAAACACTTTTCCATTTGTGTTGACCACTGCTACAAATCTGGAGTTCAATCTGTTGATACCTTGAAGGTATTCTAAACAGGAATGAACAATTGCACTGAAACGTTAGGGTTAGTTCACCCCCAAAAATAAAGAAATGAAAATCTGTCCCGTAAAACACATTAAAATATATTTTGAAGAATGCGGCTTCAATGCTTTTCTGATATGATTGCGAACATCAGTCAGGGCATGTCAAGAAATATGGGAGGTCTAATGAGATGATGGACCAGTATTTTGCCAGCACCTTTAAAATGAGCGTTTAATTAAGCATGTGCATTCTGTTCGTTCATTTTCAGACTAGTAAACTAGTTAAGACTGTAGACTGTTTTAAAATCTATCAGACATGTACTTTCTCAGCATATTGTTTATTAAAGGGATCCAAATCTAATATAGTTTAAGTCAGACCATTTTGTACAATCATATATTAATCAAACTCTGGTGCTGTTCCAGGGGCCATTAATTTAATGGACCCCGAAATCTCTTCTGCACTGAATTGGACCATTTATCATCACCTGATCATGTCTTGGCAGGGAGATTCTAGATACAGAAATGTGTGATTTCAGCCACAAAGAGTGAGCAGCTAGTTGAAAATAAACTTTAAAGTATTGTTAATTATCATGCTGGGACATAATAGTGTTTATGACAGCTTATTGTTCTGTCTGCATAATTTGTGCTGTAGATTATCAGATACAGATGGTTTTGTAAATATACAGGCTAGATGTGGTTGTACAGGGTTAATTGTAATGAAGTAAAGAATTACTGGCAGGGCAAGAAACGTGTCCCTCCTTATTTTCTTTCTAGCTTGAAGTGAGTTCAGTGATAGTTTTATTCTGAAAACCAGGAAATATTAATATTTAGTGGTGTTTTCAATATTAAAAATCACAGAAAACTGTTTGTAGTTATTTTTTTAGTTTAAAAACTTTTTTTTTTTTTTAAATGTGGCTTCAATAATCAACTATTTTTTTGCTATATTTTCAGTAACAACTCCATTCAGTTGAACTTCAATTTAATTTTTTAAAGTTTTTTACTTATTGGAGACTACGTTCAAATTTTTGTTCTCTAAAAAGATAATTTTTTTAAAGTTATAATTCTAATGATTACAATTCTAATATACAAGCATTACTTTTCTAGTGATAACTGGAAAAGAACATCTGAAATTCATTGCTCAGAAAAATCAGGCCATATTTAATTAATCAAAACAAAAATGAGGATGTGTGGGAACATTTTTCAGTGTTTCAAGAACCAGGCGTTCGAAAGTACAACAGTCTCTGCATTATAGCCTCATTTCAGTTTGAATTAAATGAAATATGACTTTTATTCGAACTGAATGTGTGTTGATGGACGATGTCTGCTGGCGTCCTTGTAGGAGGGAAACCTACATAAGTGAGTTGCTAAACTCTCACAACAGTTAAACAGCTTCCTACTTTCTCTTTCTGTTTCTCCCCGTGATATGTGCGCACAAACAGACCATCCAGAGCTGTCTGGGTCATGACAGCCTCAAGGGTGTGACAGCAGACAGAAAGGCCGAAGAGAGCGACTGTTTCAGTTCTGGTTCTGCTCGGAAGGTTCTCCCTTATGAATTACAGCCCCTCCAAGATTTTTATTACAGAATTCTGACCCGTCTGGAGAATTCTACAATCTGTCTGAAGCTTGGTGAACTTACTCTTTCTTGTTTACTTTGAGTATTCAAAGTAAAGTCCCACATCTCTGTTCCAAAACATAACGAGATGCCTGCTGCCCACATCCAGATTCAAGCGGAGACTCAGTATTGAGTGCTCTACATAGACAGTGACTCAGTATGCCAAACATACGGTGACTTGCATTTATGCTGGTGAGTTTGGTGTTAGCTTGTTTCTGAGTTAACTGCGCAATGCTCTGATAAGCATTAAATCCCACACATTGAGATATTTTTATCAGTGATTTGACCAGAATTGCTGTAGGTGTCATAGGAAACAGCATAGTTTAGTTGCTTACCTTTAGAGCCACGTCTGGGATACATTAAAATGCAGCCTTTTTATGCAGCTCACGAGGTTTTTGGAACAGAACACTTGTCCCTTATGCATAATGTGAAAACACAAGTTTGGAATCAGTGAGATTTTCTTCTTTTTTGTTTTTTTTATCAAAGTAGAGTGGAAACAGTAATATTGTAAAGTAGTATTTCAACAATAAAGGACAAAGAGATCCATACAGGTTCGGAGTAAACGATGACAGAAATTTCATTTCATATTACTTGAATATTTTTTTTTGTCAAAATTGTTAAATGATTCTTCCTCAAATATTTAATGCATCCTTGCTGCAACAACAAAAAAAAGTTTTAGTTTTCTTTAAAAAAATTCCCAAACTTTTTGTACAATAGTGTACAGTATAGAAAACGTTTGTATAGCTTTGTTTTTGTTCTTTCACCTTTACCTCTATTCGTGTGTTCTTCACACACACATATCTGGTAAAATACAATATCTTAAGGACATTAAGCTATTTTTATCAACATAAATGTGGCCAAAATGTCTTAAAAGGCAGCATAGTTACATACCCTAAAATGCGTCCTCTTTAGGCAGCACACTCTGATTTTTTAGAACGAAACAATTGTCCCCACTGGATATGGGAAAAGCGAAGGAACCACTAATTTGAGATGCATTTGAGATGAATCATACCTCTGGAGTGTCTGACCTCACTTTCACCTGCTGTGTGACTGTATTACTGTGTTTAGATTTTGAAGCAACAGAGACCAGTCATAAGGAGAACCCACTGTGTCTGTGTCAGCTGCTTTCATGATCTATAATGAGTCAGGAAAACTGTTGTGAGAACACTAAGAGGTGTCCCTCTAAATCAAGTCTTATAAGGGATTGATTGGACATGCTTGTGCATTTTTTGCAGCCAGGCGGACTTTAATGGCCTTCATTGGCTCAACAATGACAGCCCAGTGTTGGCAGTCTGCGCTGAGCTTATAGAGCACTGTATGTTCTAATCATATTCATTATGCCAAGATTACACCGTCTCGTGTAATTACTGTAAAGATTATAACAACACTAAATATACTGGCAGCGTATCATTCTCTCTCATTGTCTCTCTCACTTCACTGATCCGCTAAAGGACAAAGAAAGCCCAAAGCTGCTTGGTTTAGATGCCTGTTATGATCACTTATGAATCAACTGCCTCTGGCTCTATGACTGGGACGCCAGCTATCACGCTGACACACACCCTATGTACTGTTGTTTTGATGCAAAGAGAGTGAATGCGATACTTTTGATGCATCATTGCTTACAATTAGAATCATTTGTCACTTTTGGTTCACATGAAACTTCAAAGAGTGCTTGTCCATCAGCGGGATCTGTTCTGATGTAGTCTATAAACAATAACACAATTTTAAAATGGAATTAACTACACTACTGTTCAAAAGTTTAAATTATTATTTCTTTTATAAATGAGTACTAACATTTAGCAAGTATGCGTTCAATTGATCAAAT
This sequence comes from Enteromius treurensis, assembly GCA_032275025.1. Taxonomy (NCBI): domain Eukaryota; kingdom Metazoa; phylum Chordata; class Actinopteri; order Cypriniformes; family Cyprinidae; genus Enteromius; species Enteromius treurensis. Next base: position 3,869,534 of record JAUCMU010000097.1, on the reverse strand, counting down.
GTGACAGTTTTTGCTTATATATTGTGTGTGTACTGTGTATATTTATCATGCATATATAAACACACACACATGAAAAATATGTGTTGTTTGTATATGATATATATATATATATATATATATAAAAAATGTAAATTAAATGAATTTAAATATATACATATAAATACATGTATATATTTTCAAAATATATACTGTATTTGTTTGTATTAATGTATATATAATAAGCATAATACACACACACACACACACACACACACACACACACACACATACATATATTGTTTAAACAAAAACTATTATTTTGGATGCGATTAATTGCGATTAATCATGTGACAGCACTAATTTTTAAAGTTCTTGTCCAATGAATAAAGCCTTGGTGAACTACTTTGCGAAAACAAATCTGTAGTTTTGCTTTTGTTTACTGCACCACATACAATAATTGATGTTTGAAAGTGATGAGTGTGAGTGTTGAGGGGTGTTTTCACATGTTAATGTATTGTTGAGTTGAATTATGGAATTGGTTGGCACACAAGGCAGCGGGTGGTATAATGCTCAGTGCTGTCTGGTGTATCTGCATCACCCCCGGCTGTGTGTTTTGGTTAAGCGCCACCCTGGTGGTACCGTCCCATATCAGTGGGCGGCGGCCATTTTAAATTGCTTTTTCACACCTTTGGTGGGAGCGGGGTTTCAGACTTACATGTGCACAGTCTGACAGACCCAAGAGGGAGCAGTGTTATAGATCCTCAAGCAAATTACTCACACATTTTCTTACACTTTCTCTCTCTTTCGCTGTATGAGGTCTTTTCAATTCCAGTATCTCGAGAGTTAGGAAAGTTAGATGAGATTTTCAACTGTTAGCCCTAAAATGTAAATGTATGTGTATGTGTGTGTGTGTGTGTGTGTGTGTGTGTGTTTTTTTGCCATAATAACACAAATGTCTTTTAGATGCCTGTTCTAAACTCTGTCTAGTTTAGGATGTCCCACAGGCATGCATTATAAGCAACTTTGCTGTTTTTTTGGACATGGCACTGTGAATATTACAATTAATATTATTACTAGCACTGGTAATGTAACGTCTGGTCATGTGGAGATGGAAAGCGCCGGAGACGTAGATGCCAATTATATATTCACTTGGAAGTACGACTCTCTCCGTGATTTGCCTAACACTAAACGTTACAAGTAACAGTAGTAGTAAATTATAACATTAATACAATATAAAAATGTACATTATTTTTGATTGATAACCAATATTTTATTAGTATTACTATTATTATTTTTATTATTTACCACTAATATTACCAGTACTAGTAATAATAGTAATGGTAGTATATACAGACCCATGTTCCAAAAACTCTAAAGCTGCTAAAAAAAAAGGCTTTTAAAAACGTTACTTTTGTAGATTAGTAGATATTTCTGATCTGTGTTTTGTGCTCATTTTAAACATCACATACTAGAACTATTATAATTTATAGACTATACAAGGAATGGGCTTTTAATAAAAGCTAAAAAAATGCAAGTTTTAATATCAGTCCACTAATTTTGGAACGAGTGGGCGAAAAGTGAGGCCCTCCAGTTCTGACACTGTTCCATGATGGAGGAGGCCTACATAAATCTATTTCTTCATCAGGTTGTTTTATTTATGATAGCGAGTCAAATTTGCTCACTCTCGTGCTCTGTCGTTCTCTAAAAGCCCTAACAATATGGATGGCAGCCACACGCGTGCCAATGTTGGCCCTAGCTCCAGTGGCTGAGTGTAAATTTCTGCTTGAGCCAGCTCAGAATCTGATGGATCTCTCCTAGTGTGTTTGCACAGCACATTTTAATCGATTCTTAAAATGTTCAATTAGGCCCAAATCAATTTGCGCAAGGTGGTGACGATCAAAGTCAGCGTACGCTTCACACACACCTCTGCCTCTCTTAGCTATGCACACAAAATTCAGCGTGCCATTCTGTCTTATAATGATATTTTCTTCCCTCTTTGTTTCCTGCCTTTTCCTCCCTCTTGTCTTTAATTGGATCTGCGCTCATTGTTCTCATAGGTGTCATTTACATACGGTCGGGGTGGACACTAGTAGAGAGTGTGGCAGTTTGTCATGTCTGACTATAGTGTTCAAATTCCTCTGGTTTTGTTGCCATGGTACCCGTGCCAAACTGGCCAGACAGTCCATGTCTCTCACCTCCCAATGGTGGGACTTTTTTTTTTGTTAGTCGAATGGTTGCCCAAGTTTTTTTAATAAATAGAGCTTAAAAGTTGGGGCCAGTAACATTTATTAATATATATATATAAATATATATATATATATATATATATCAAATTGCAATTTAGTTTTTGTTTAGATTTATCGTGCAGACTTACTATCACTCTCTCTCTAAAACCACAATAGCACATACAGTACGCACCAGGTCGGAATATTGTTGGAATAAGGAAAGACAGGATGGATAGGCACAGAGACAGGATGGGAGAGAAGCATGGTGATGGATAGTTGTGGCATTTTACCTTTTGTGGCAAAGGTCAAAGGTTATTGGGGCATCCATGTGGTGAATAGTTTTAGTGCTTAGTGGGAGGCAGGAAGCCGATTAACCCGAAGAGCTTCCAGCAGGGTTGTGCTTTTCAGTGTGTGTGTGTTTGAAGGAGTGTATTTCAAATGATGTCTTGAACCGGGCTATAAATCATTCATTTTTTTGCTCTCCTGAGTTACTCTGTAAATGTGGGTGTGACTGAGTTTGATACAGAGTGAGTCCGACTTGAAGTGTGTGTGTGTGCGTGAGCGAGATAGCAAGGGTCGGAAAGTTTGCGAGTGTGCACTTGCTACAAGGTCACGCTTTCTGGAAGCAGAACGAAGCAGCTGCTCTTGCCATGAGGGGCCAGAGGACAAACGCCAGAGGATAATTCTTTTATCCAGGCGTAAAATACCATATGATCCGTCAACTCCATTACTGCTGGAATAATATCTACACATACGTACTTGGGTTCTTCTGCCTCTTTATTCGGCTGCCCTGAGGCTCCTGAGTACAGCTGTGTGCTTACTGAAGTCTTTGTGCCATCTCTGGTCTCATACAGGACCTTTGGAATGGTGTTTATGTTTTAAGAGTCATTTGCTACAGCCTACACCATATAAATTATCAGAGGGCCGATGAAGGGACTATGAGTCTTCAGAAGTGGACTAAAGTAGAGCCTAACGACTGTCATCTCTTAGCAGGCTTTGTTTGTAGCTTGGAAATTCTGGGTAACTGTAGATGAACCTTAAAAATAAATGTTTCGGAACACTTTCCTCTTTCTTTCATCTAATACCACAATCACACAATCATCTTATAAACAGTTATAAGATGTCTTTTATGCTCAGTGAAGCTGCATTTATTTTATTAAAAAAAAAAGAAATCTCTAGAAATCATTTGGTGCTTAGGTAAGAACAAAGTTTTTGTGGAAAACGGATACATTTTTTAGGATTCTTTGATGAAAATAAAGTTCAAAATAACAGCATTTACTTGAAATAAATTTATTTTAATAAATTTGATACATCCTTGATGAATACAATTATGGATTACTTCTTCAATGAATAGAAATAGCACATGTTTTAGTGTTAGTCAGTTTATCTATATTTCAGGATTTTTTTATTTGATATATAGGTCTCTTATTTTGCTTGTCATCTTGGATTTATATTTCACCAGGCATTTTTTTAATAGTAGTTGGGATCTGACAAGCTCAAGATATGATATCATAATATATATACTTTTTTATGTATTTATTTATTTTTATTATTTTTTAATTTAATGTTATTTTATTATCACATCAACAAAACCAATCTGGGGTATATTTATTGCAATAGCCAAAATTACATTGTATTGTCAAAATTATAGATTTTTCTTTTATGCCGAAAATCAGTAGGATATTAAGTTAAGATATAAGTAAAGTTATATAAAAATAATTCTGAGAACATCTTTAAAAAAAAATTTCACGCTGGTATATTATTGTGTTTAGCCTGTTTCAGTAAAACCTGCTGTTAAATGACAAACAAAACTAACCTAAGTAGCCTATTCTTGGTTGGCCAGAACAAGCGCCAATGTGAACCACACCAAAGTCTGACAAAACGATGTAAAGTATACCACTTGTCATGGTTGCCGATCATTGGGATAAAACCTCTGATACAATGCAAGAGACAGGATTGATTGCATCTCACTTTATCTAGCTGTAATGAAATTGATGGGAGTTTAAATTGGCATGAATAAATGGGCAGAAATACAATCCCAAAAACCCAAGGGAAAGATTTTGATCTCTTCACGCTGTACATATGAGTTGAAGCCTTGGGAGATGCGGCCTAAGCTACCGCAATGAAATCCTCAGCTTTGTGAGAAATGTTTGACATTTGAAAAGTGGCCTGAGAAAGAGGGAGTGAAAGTGAAAGGTTAGAAATGTGTGGGGTGTCGTCAGCCTTGGGACCAGCGGCTGAAACAAATCAGAGTGGAGGTGTTTGGGCTCAGAATTATGGTCCTCTTTGTAGCCCTGAGAGCGCCATAAAGAACGGACTTGTGACACAGCGAGATGCTGTTTTCTGGACGATGCTGCCTCCATCTGCCGAAGCTACGTGCTTTATAGCGAGCAACCTCCGTATCGCAGCTCCCCAGGGCCACCACAAAACATTGCACTTTTTAATTCTTTTTTTTTTCTTTTCTTTTTTTCCCCAGCCCTCTGAGGTTATGTCATGACTTTATTCATCCATAATTTCTTGATTAGAGAACCTAATGTATACAGTACAGTAACAGCATTAAAAGAATATAGTGATTTCAATACAATTTAAGCTTTTTGTTTTATATTATGTTGATTACCACTGAAAATATCTTTGGCTTGTCCCTCGGTTTCTTTTAAAAAGCTAAAATTATGGTTACATTAATGGATAATTATTATTATTATTTTTTTGCATTTTGTTTCTTTATTTATTGCTAAATTTTTTGATTAAATGTTATTTTATTAGCACATATCTGACCCTGGACAACAAAACCAGTCTTAAGTTGCTGGGGTATATTTGTAGCAAAAGCCAAAATGACATTGTATTGTCAAAATGATCGATTTTTAAGCTTTGTGTTTTATATAATACCACAGAAAATAGCTTTGACTTGTCTCTTAGTTTTTTTAAAAAGCTTTATTTATTTATTTGTTATTTCTTTAATGTTATTTTATAAGCACATCTACAAAATCTTAAGTCACTTATAGCAATAGCCAAAATTACATTGTATTGCCAAAATAATATATACATTTTTTTTATGCCAAAAATCACTAGGATATTAAGTAATGATCGTGTTTCATGAAGATTTATTAAATTTCGTACTATAAATTAAAAACTACGAATATAAAAAAAATATATAAAAACTTATTTTTTGATCAAATGTGATTTTTTTTTTTTATTCTTAGATTCCAGATTTTAAAAAAAGTCATATTCTTAGCAAAATATTGTCTTATTTATTCAGCTTTCAGATGATGTATAAATATCAATTTCGAGAAATTGACCCTTGTGACTGTTTTTGTGGTCCAGGGTTACATATATTTATTTATTTGTATGTGAATGCATTCATTTCTACATTTTGAATCAAAACAAAAATCTGGTTTTGAAATACTGAATGATGCTTGGCTGGCTCTCAATATTGCAAGTACCTTTCTGTGCCTGCAGTTTGTTTTTAAATAAAGGCATTAGATAAAATCAGCTTTCGAACCCGGAAAAGTTTCCTTTGTTGTATCATCCATTGATTCGGTTTCCTTCTTCCTCAAGGCACCCGGTCCACAAGGCCTCACGTGTGTTTTGTCTCAGTGTTGATTTGAAATGAATGGCTGAAGGTGTATCTCTCTCTGAAGGGATTATTATGTGTTTAAACTCTTGTTGTGAGACGCAGCGCCATACCAAATCTTCATTATATTTTCACACCTTTACTATGCTTCACTCCCGCTACCTGAGGAGAGAGAGAGAGAGCGAGAGAGCTAAAGTAACACAATAAACCTCGGCTTCTATTCCAGGCGGCTGCTTGAGTTTCTGTTGCTCTCCGTTCTGTGACTGTTTCAAAACATGCAAATGAGACTCCCTGAATCAGCACGGAATCTGTTGTCTCACTATAGAAAAGAAGAGGGGGAGAAATACAAAAAATACGAAAGATTGGAAAATTGGGATTGTGTGTTGCATCATCCTGTATTGGCTTATAATGAGCTGAGGTTGAAACTCTTGCTGTGTAAAATGTGTGATATTGCCCCCGTTCTCTGATTTATCAGGTTTTTTCTGAACTTATATGAAGCTGAAGAAAAACAAATGAGGGGGAAGAAATTTATTAGGTAGCACTGTATTGAAATTGTATACTTTTTCTTCATTTTCTCTACTGTCTGTGATTATTTCTATTCATATTAATTAAAAATACTGACACAGTTTTAACTGTGGGCTAATATTTAGTTTTTAGTTCCGATTGTACGAATGTTTCGCCGTCAGGAATGCATTGCATTGCATTTGGTCTGCTTTTTTGCATTTATTTGCATACCAGATTGTGCTTGGTCTTCCATTTACTTAATCATCTTTAGCTGCTTTTATGTTGCAAATGCAGCACATGGCATGCACGCTCTTGTCTGTGAGAGCATCATTTTGCCTCCATCAGTACAGATCTAAAACTATAACAGGAAAGAACTGTAAATTTAGGGTCTGATTCATTGAAGCATTTGGCACACTCAGTCTGTTTGGCAGACTGTCTTGCATTTGATTGGCAGAGCGATCTGGTAAGCTCCATCACAGACTTAACGGAAAATACGAACATGTGCTGAGGGCTTTTACAATGATAGAGGTATCCTTAGAGAAAGGTGACGGATTGACTTTATGCTTCAGTTAAGAGTGAGTACAGATGCAGTAGAGTCTCCAAATGTAGCATAAATATCTGCAAAATCAGATTTGTTGGATTCATGGCAGGAATCAGGTTGATATTGTGAGAGCAATATAGCGTTTCCATATCAAGTTCGTATTCAATATCGTTGTGTTTTTAAGATAATAATTGATTGTGTCTGACAATAGTACAAACATTCTCAGACTTTATGCTGCAGATCGAACGTGTGCCTATAATGACTGAATCACCTTGGTCAAGCATAGCATAGTAGAGGTAGAAAAAGTTGAGGTCTTGCAGCTGAAGTTTAGTGTCTGGTCCTGTAGTTGTTCTGGGATGGGTTTTACTGAGGTCACAGTCCCGCTGTAGTGCCATTCTGCCCTCGAGTAAGGCATTTAGCTCTGAGTTGCTCCTACGGGACCTTTTGCATTGGATAAAAATGACAGATTTCAATTTCTGTGATGACTTTTTGGGTCATGTTTTGAGAGGAGTTCACATAAGTCGTCCTTGAGCACTAAAAGATGCTTTTCCACCATCGCCATTACACCCTGACACTCACAGAGAGACACGTACGTCACTGCAGTGTTATGTCCTGTCCAGAGGAGGTGAAGCAGTTGAGTGAATGATTTCTGTTGCTTAGCTGGTAGAGCAGGGTGTTAGTATTGCCAAGGTCACGGGTTCACCTAATGATGACATAGAGACAGTGGAAGTCAATTTGGACAGAAGTGGTGTTGTGATAATAATACCCTCTATAGATATATCACATTTATTTTCCATATTCATTCTTGAGATCTTTTACTTTGGAGTTTGTTTTTAGTAGTTGTTCTTTATGTATCTAGGAGTGCATATATATATATATATATATATATTATAATGTATAGTTACTTTTTATATTTATTATGTAAATATAAATACAGATATTTTGACACTATTTACGTTTAAAAATTCTTATATATTTATATTCTTATATTTTGTATTATTTATAAATAGATTTAATATATAATAATTTTATATTTTTCTTATATATACATGCATGTTTTTGAATTTATTTATACATAATAAATATACACAGTATACACATACATTTTACGTCAACAAAAAGTTATATATAAAATAAAATGTATCAAAACTAAAGGTTAAGACTTTGATATTTGTCAAGGAAACACCAATTGTCAACATTGATAACTCTGAAAAATGGCTGCTGAAATTTTGCTTAGCCATCTGGAATAGAATAAAAAAATAATTATTTTAAAGTATAATAACATTTCACAATATTCCTGTTTTTTCTGTATTTTTGATTAAACAAATGCAGCCTTTGTGAGAGATGTCATTCCAATTTCTATAGTGTACATCTAACTACATTTTTTTTGTCCTTGCTTTATTCTACTCTATTCACTTTAAAACTTACTCTCATCATATGCTCATAAAAATGTTTTTCCAAAAACCCTTGGCCTTAATTTCATTTGTTTCTCTGTAAATAAATGCTCTCGTTAGATGAGATAAAAACCAGGGGACACTTTAAATTATAACTCAAAGCAATTTTCCTTGTAATAACATCTGTAGTGAAACATCTCTGAAATGAAATAAGCATACAGACAAATCTCTTTCTCTTTGTCTCTCCGCAGTGTGTGAGAGCAGAGGCGGAGGCAGCGATCTTGTGCCCAGGTTCTCCTCATCCTTGCCCACGTACCTCCCCGTGTCCTGCCAACTGCAGGGTGCAGAGTCATCCTTCTTTCTCCGGGAGGCCACACAGGAAGTGATGCGTAACGGGAGCTTGCAGACTCGCAGCGAGCCTCTCTTTCTCCACTTGCCCGAATCTGGCCCCGCTCCCCTCTTGTCGGTCAACTGTAGCTATGGCAATCTCACGGCCGAGACGCAGGTCCCACCAGAGCTCCTCCAGGGGGCGCTGCCACGTTCTTTCCACACCTCTACACACCTGACGCTGGGCTGGAAGGTGAGAGCGCACCTGGTTAGCAGGAGGATAGGAATGGATCGGCCTCAAATCCAGGTGTTGTTTTATCTGGCGGGCCGCAGGTGGGAGGATGTGGATCCTCCAGCTGAACTGCTGCCGTGCATCCGTGTCGTTGGCATCCGCGAGCCAGGGGAAGGTTCTGTATCAAGCGCCTGCCGTCTGGAGGGAAACCTGGGGGTCTGTGTAGCTCAGCTTGCTGTTCCTACAAGCTGGTTCAATGCTCCTCCGCCACGTAGGCGCATGCAGGAGCCCATTCCTGTCACAGTGGAGTTGCACTACTCCATCCTCCCTCCAGAAACCCTGGGTAAAGAGTGCGTGGCGGGTAGGGTGCAAGGAAGGGCTGGAGGGCAGGAAGGGGATATGCAGAGGATTGGGACGGTGACTCTCGCCACTGGAGACAACAGAGCGCCCAGAATCCGACTTAGACTGGACGGAGACGTCGAGATACTGGCGCCCCCCAGCCCAGTTAAACAGGGGCAGACGGTGGGATTTCAAGTACTAATGAATTCTGCTGCCGCCACCGAGCAGTTCACGCTGAGGTAGGAATTGTATTTCACAAAAACACTATATTTTACAAAATAAAGCAATATGAAAATTCGAGAAAAGGTGCACATAACAAACCATAAGACAAATACAATAAAAGAAAGTTAGAATAAAACGCAGAAAATGAATATTCAAATGCGGAAAAACCAAAAAAACTAAAAATATTTAAAGCTCCTGGCTCCGGTATAAATAATCTAATAGTTATTTGCATGTACAGTAATGATCAATATTAGAATTATTTAGTATTTTACCTAAATAAATGAAAAATAAAATACATTAGAAAATAAAATCAATAGTTTTAAAAGCTACAAGATATCAAACCATTATATAAAAAGGGATTTTAGCAGTGTTATTTTTTTATTTTTTTAAGATTACATTTAAAAGTGTGTTAGATGACTGTAAATGTAATCTAAAATAGAGGAAGTGATCTTGCATAATTATCAGCAAATATATGTAAAAGATCACATGATAATGATAAACTAAAAACTATTGGCATTTAAAACAAAACGGCATTGCTGTCTTGTGCATCCCTAAAAATACTGAGTGCAGTTTTACTTTGGCAAGTCTGTAGCGCTGTGTTGATGAAGAGTGTCAGTGGAGAGAATGTCTGTGCATCCGAGATGATATGGATGAGAAATTAAAGTGTGCATGGCTCCGTTGCAGATTCATGTTGATCGCATTGTCAGAAATGGTTTCTGTTAGCGGCTGGATTTGTTTCAAGGCTGTTTGTCAGAACTGTGGCTTTGTATGTCAACGCTCTAAATCAGGGGTGTCCTGCTCCCGGAGGACCAGCATCCTTCAGAGTCTAGCAAACCTGCCTGAATGTTTCTGGTAATGCTGAAGATTTAGATTAGCTGGTTCAGGTGTTTAATTAGAGCTGGAGCTGAACTCTGCAGGATGCCGGCCCTTCAGGAGCAGGACTGGACTCCTTTTTCTCTAAAGGAACTCTGACCATCTTAGTTTGCTTACTGCCTGTGTATGAACATTAAAGCTGAGTCTGAAATCTCAGGCAGCTGACTTATTGCCTCGCTGCCCTATCAGGCAGATTCTTTGCTTGTTTATTTATTGGTATTATTTAATCAAATTATAAAAATGAAAATCACTAAAGAAACATGAATATATACATATAATGCATATAATATTGTACAAATATAAGCATTTTTATAATAAAAGGAATTTTAATTACTTTATTAGTAAAGTTAAAAATAAATGTAAATTAATATGCATTCAGAAATATTTATTACATTAACATAAAAATTAATACGTATTATTATTATTATTGTTGTTGTTGTTGTTGTTGTTTTATACAATGGTAAAATCTGCAATTAAATATTCAATTTTTTTGGGCCTTAAATGTTAAGCGACAGAGCTTTTATTTTGGCGGGAAAACACAGGGAAACCTCTTTTAAAATTACTTTTCATTTGTTGATGTATGAATGATTGTCATTACGTTTGGGAAAATGCTTTGCACAAGTTGCGTTTTCAAATACATATTCCACTCAAAAAAATAAAGCATTCACTGAAAACACTGTTGTTGTGAGCTGGTTTCATATTTAAATACTTACAATACTGTAATGCAACAATGCAATTGTTATTTTTTTTTATCAACTGATTAATATATTGTTTCATATCCAGGTGCATCTCAAAAAATGAGAGAATTGTGAAAAAGTTTTGTAACTTATTTTAAACATTAAAAATTTATTTTTAAGTTGTTTTTTTAGTTTTCATTTTGATTATTGCTTACACCTTATTAAAGTAAAAAGAATTCTGTATCTGAAAATATTAGAATATTCCCTAACAGCAATCAAAAAAAGAATTTCCAAAGCAGAAAAGTAAGTATTTTCATTTATGTACTTAATACTTGGTCGAGGCTCAAACTCCAGCATCAGTGAGGAGTGAATGGAAGTGTTTAGTCTGTAGCTCTTCTGAGGCACTACTGAGCTTCAGCTTATCTGTATTTTTGGATCGACTGTTTCTCATATTTCTCCTGAAAATATCTCATGGATTACACATGGGGTTCTGGTCAGGCCTGTTTCTTGGCCAATCAAGCACAGTAATATCATGGTCAACAAACCACTTGGACGTGATTTTGGCACTGTGGGCAGGTGCTAAAGTCCTGCTGGAGTAGGAAATCAGCTTCTCCATAAAGCTCGTCAGCAGATAAAAGCCTAAAGTGCTCCTAAATCATCTAATAGAAGTTTGTATTAACTTTGGACTTGATAAAACACAATGGACCAAAACCAGCAGATGTCACGTCATCCCGAATCATCAGTGACTTCAGAAACTTCACGTTGGACATCAACCAGCTTGGATTTTGTGCCTCTCCAGTCTTCCATAAGACTCAAGATGTTGATTTTACAAATGAAATGCAAAATTCATTTTATCTGTAAAGAGGTCTTTGGACCAGTTTATTTTCTCCTTCGCCCAGGTGAAGACATCTGAGCGGGTGACTCTTGATGCACTGACTCAAGCTTCAGTCTTCTTCTTGTGAATCTCTCCCAGGTGTTTGAATCAGCTTTGCTTGACAGTATTCTCAAGCTTGCGTTCATCTCTATTGCTTGTGCACCGTTTCCTACCCAATTTTGACCTTCCAGTCAACTTTGCGTTTAATATGCTTTGATACAGCACTCTGTGAACTGCCCCCCCTTTCAGTAATGACCTTCTGTGACTTACACTCTTTGTGGACACTTAGTGATTATCATCATTTTGATTACATCTCTGCATTTAATCAATAAGTAGTTTAATTCTCGTCATTATACATTACCATCACTCTATTCTCCTGTTTGATAATGTTCAGTGCTTTGCTACAATCTGTATTGTTAAAAGCGCTATAGAAATAAAAGTGATTTATTGATTGGAGGGGGTTAATGATTGTCTTCTGGACGTCCACGTCACCCCATTATTGTGGTATCGAGGAACAACAGTTACCCAGGGATGATTATTTAATGCAACTCAAACGTAAATATTCTAATATTTTGAGATACTAGATTTTCGACTTTTTTGAGACGCTCGCCAGCTCCAATTTTCTTTTCGCCTACTTGCATTGGATGCTTGGCAAGTGCTAATTAAAGGCCCTGTTTACACTCATAGAACTCCCACAATTCAGTGACAACAACACACATGCATGCAGTTTGGTGATCCTTATAGTCACAGTTCACACATGAGCACACCGCTGTTCACGTACTCCCTGGCAGCTTTTCATTCTGGAGGCCTTGGGGCTTTCCCAGACATATGATAGATTAGACTTATTCATCAGTGCGCAGATAAAGCAGAGCTCCAGACTACCGCCACACACGTCCCGCCAGCTCCGTGCCTCTCTATCACTGCTGTTGAGTTTTATAATGGGCAATAATTAGTCTCCGCCATCAGCACGTAAGGATCATTAAAATGGATGAAGGAGCACTACGTTGAGGTTGTTTCAGGGGGTATAACAACCGAGTCTCTAGTATAGTCCCTGACAAAATTTGGGTTGCATAATTTGCATCTGCACACAGCCATTATTACTGATTTAGGAGGGCAACATGCACTACTTAATACTTAAGCTAAGAGATGTATTGTAGTTTGGCGCAGTGGCATCGAAGCATGTTTATGTCTGGGATGGCGATTATCTGCAGGAGAGTCACTATGGAAAATGCCTCTCCTATCTCAATTAACTTCCGTCAGCAGAGAGACAGATGCATGCTGGCAGAGGAAGATGCTATTGTTTCTGCTAGTTGAACGATGCTGCGACATCAAAGCCACTCCTGCTGGTGTCGTTTGGGTCTGTAAAAGATGTGCGATGTCTTTCATTTCGCCACCTGCTATCTGTTTAGATGGAGAAAATCAAAATGTTTTCCTCCTACCGATGATGAGAAAAGTCTGCCAGCCGTTGTTTGTTTGTTTGTCTAGAAAATCACAAATTTCTGCCCTCATTGTTGCAGAGGAGGAGATTGAAATAGCTAAAAATAGCTTCATTTGTTCCCTCTCAAATCAAAACAGAGTTTGTAGTTTGGTGGTTTTCATTGTTTGTGTGTCATACACATGGAAAGACGCAGGTCTTTGAACGTGCACGTTTGAATCGACCTAACAAAGCAAAAACGTTTATATATTCTATGTCTTCTGTCACAGTCTAGATGCCGTTTAAAGATTCTAGATCAGTAAAAACCAGGTGTACTGTACATACCTGTGCTTTAACAGAAAAAAAAGGGTTTTCTATAGATATTCATTTTTATTTATGCATTAAATTGTATTTCTATGTTTAAAAAAAAAAAAAAAAAGACTATTTGATTTGATTGGTTAAAAACCAAATTCTGGTCCACAATCCACTTTCCAATATGTAGTAAACAACAAGTATTTAAAATTAGCAACTCAATATCTTAAGAATAAGTAGGTAACACTTTATTTTATAGTATCCTTGTTACATATACTTGCCATTATGATAACAATTAATTATGCATAATTACATGCAACTACACTTAACCAAAACCTCATCCTAAACCAAACACATATGTGTAATTAATATTACTCAGCGTTTAAACCAAATAACAATGTGTGCATCTCTGGTGACCACCAAATGGAGTTGCGACTGTAATATTATTAGTTTAAATTATTTAGATCAATATTACTATTAATTATTCATATTTAAATGATTAACTTATTATTACCATAGGGTTATAATTTACATTCTTTTAAAATTATTATTTATATTGAGACAGATGTAACTTGATTAGGTGAATATTAAGGTCTTATTTTTCTTTGGGTTAACGTTAGCACCTCTACTGGCTAAGCCAAAACTCCTTTTTTTACATTGTATATTGCAAAAAGCTGTAGACAAACTGCATTTTGTATGTTGCATCTAGTATGAATTTATGAATTTGATTATTTCATTTGATCACAGTTTTGGAAATAATTCTTCTGTCTGTCCTGTTCCATCATGTGTGACATGCAGCTGTCAAACAATGTTTCAACAGGAAACATTTACACTGCGTAATGTGATGCTTGGTGAACAAAACATGACAGATTTCTCAAACGATTTGCCACATTTTTCAAATTTAATACTTGTTCTCAAATCAGTAAGCAAAGTGTCTAAACTGTTTTGCATATCTTTCTGTTTAACAGAATCTTTTCACCTAATTTGCAAGGCTAGGTTCATTTATTTTAAGAGCCCCAGCTAAATAGGAGAAAGACAGAAACCAAAAAAAGATCTTAAATAAAGAAAAATTAAATTTGTGAAAATGAAAATCATTTTAATTTCTTTTAAACAATAAATACTTTTAGCAAGGATGAATTAAAGTGATCAAATGTGACATTTTAATGTTTTACAATAATACTCTATTATTTGCTCTATTTCTTAATCAAAAATGATTAAAGTCTCGTTTTTTTTTTAGTATGTTAACTAATGTGTCATCTGTATATTAAATATACTCAATATTATCTTAAGCACTTGTCTGCATTCTTCTTTCCCTCTTTTACTGCTGTTCTTTAACTCTTCCTCTATCCTCTTCCTAGTGTTTTCTCTCTTAATCTTAAAAAAACAACAATCTGCATTTATTTTTTTACTGACTGCATAACGCAATCAAAAGTCTTTGAATTTGACGTGCTTTGTATTTCATTTGCTTATACACTTTATCCATGCTTAGCAAATCAAAATGTAATACAAAAATAAAATTTGAGAAGAATTTTCCAGGATTTGTCAAGAGTTTTGTAATCATTACTATCTGGAATACGCAATTACATTCAGCTGAAAAACATGTTGTTTCTCTGCTTGTCCTCAGAAGATTGGTCTGAGACAAAAGTAAACATACTTGCAAACAAATTTGTGAAGTTTAATTTGCATCACATTCTTTTTTGCAGAGATCTGTGCAGTGATGTGCTGTAGTTATAGGAATAGTTCACCCCAAAATGTACATTTTGTACATGTACATTCAAACTATGTGGTGACTTTTTTTTCTTCAGTGGAACACAAAATAAGATATTTTAAAAGTAATTTGCAACCCCCCCCACACACACACACATATGAAATAGTTACCTTTTTTATGCTGATTGCATAGTGTTATTGAGATTAACATGTTTGAAGTGATTTCTGCTGGGATTCTGTAGGTCAGTACGTCGGTAATGCAAGTTTCAATGACAAAAGTTGATCAATGACAGACTTTACTTTACTTTTAGGTGTCGAAGATATTTTTAGTCCTGATATTGCAAAGCTAATTCCACAAATCTTCAAATTGTATGCAGCCTCACAGAGCTGTGCTTTAGACAAAACAAAAGGCGCTATAGCACGCACATGCACGCGCTCACACACCGACCTCACAAGATGTGCTAATGAGGATAAACAAGCCCTGAACCTCACACAAACCTGATAACATTATTAAAATTGCAAAACGTGATTTGGTGCATGTTGAGCATTTCAAATACTCACAAGTCAATTTTTGACTCTTTATTATATTTGTTATGGACATTTTTGTTGTTAAAATAACTTTTAATAACTTTTTGTAAAGTTTTTATTGTTACATAAAACAAACCATAAAGGAATATATATTTTTGTTACAGTTACAAGAAAATACTGCTTTAAAATACTAAGAAAAATACTTTCTTCTTTAATATATGACCGTTCCTCCGATAGCGCCAGCTGGCAAACAAGCCGCCGCTCTGGCTGGAAATCCACGAGAGCCCGCGGCTCCTATCTGAGGCCGCAGACCAATACGCCAACCAGCAACCCTCTCGCCCAGACTTCTCCGACCTCCATCTGCAATACACTTCAGCCCGTTTATCAGTTCCTGTCTCTGAAATCTCACCCTAGCCTTTTCCGCTCTCAATCTTGAAGACCAAATAGCCTTAACCGGCCAATGCCTCCAAGATCTCCAGCTTTGGATCACCTTCCTCAGCCAGTGGAACGGCAAATCATTCTTCTACATCCATCTGATCGCTTCCCCACGTCGATATCCAACTATTTACCGACGCCGCCCCTTCTATCGGTTTCGGCAGGTTCTATCGTAACCGCTGGTTTGCTTCTGCATGGCTGGCCGAATTATCAAACCTACCCCAAAACCTAGCTTCCACTGCCCTATTCGAAGTATGCCTCATTGTCATAGCGCTTCCCTTTGGGGTGGTCAGCCTCCAACATAATCCACTGCGATAACGAAGCCACTGTCCACTGCATTAGCATAGTTCCCACTCTACAGCTATTACACCACTCCTAAGACGCCTGATCTGGATCTCAGCCTGTGACCAAATTAATTTTACCTGCTAAACACATGCCAGGAAATGAGAACCAGATTGCTGACTCCCTTTCTCGTTTCTCCTTCCAGAAATTCAGGATGCTGGCCGCACATGTGGAGACAAAGCCGACCCCGGTACCTCCTTATTCACAACTAATATTCCCATGAATCTTCCACTAAGACCTCTACTCGAAGCCTCACTCGACTCTATCCTCCAAGCAGTCGCTCCCAGAACCCTGCAATCTTACTTTAGGGTTAGACTTCCATCTCCAATTCCCAGATTTTCCCTATTGTCTATCATTCATCTCCATTCTATTAAATACCTATAGATTAGTTTCATCCAAAGGTACCTAAGCAGAATTCAATTTTTTCAAAATCTCCACCTCAGCACAAATTTCCAACGCCCAGACTACCTTATTACTAAAAGTCATCCAGAGAGCAAATCCTCCCTGATTTGATACCAGGCAACCCCTAACCCTGGAAATCCTAACCCTATGCATCTCCAACCTCCGCAGAGTGCACACACACACACACACACACACACACATTTAATAAGGGATGAATGTCTGAACCCAGCCACTGTGGTAATGTGTGTCGCCCGGTGTCCCACAGTGCATCAGTGCTGCGGCTGCCTACTAGTGTGGCCTAATGTTCAAGCGCCAACCACTTTACCTCCATAAATCTCTCTTTCTCTCTCGCTCTTTTCTCTCCAATAGTGCGCCTTCTCTCTCATCCTCATTAGCCAACTCTAAAATATTCATTTGAACAGGCACTGAGCATCATTAGTCCCTGTTAGAAGACATGATGTATAAGAACAGGAAAAAGACTCAGACCTACAGGATCTCATGGGAATTGGTCTTAATGAAATCCTACTGTTTCTTTTTTTCCTTCTTTTATTCTGCTCAGCCATACACAGACAATTTTGTTGATGGCTCATATAGTGTATATGTGTGCGTGTGTGTGGTGGGGATGACCTGTTCATCCATTTAGAACTACAGAAAGCACTTGGCTTCCTCTCTATCTCTGTAAATGTGCGTGACTGTGTAGTTAAGCTGGCCTGTAGACGTGATAAATACAGGACTGCTGGGTAATTATGTTCAACAGGAGAGGTGATAGGAAGCTAAACGTGTGTGTGTATGCGCATGATTACATTAAACTGCGAAGTAGATGGAGGGTCATGAGCACTTGTTGCTCCCCACCTGTGCTGGAGCTTGTCTTATTACCCGTCTGGTCTCATTTCGTATCGTTATAATCTCAAAAGCACTTAGTGTGCTGCTTTTGAACACAGAGGGCAAGGCCTGTAGAGAGAGAGAATGTCTGCAACAATCTCTCTTGCAACTCTATTCTTACCCGTCTAACAAACACACACATATCGAACTCCCAGAAGAGGCTGGGAGCTTATTTCTTGATATCGCTGACTTCTGATAGCAGCATTGAGTGGCTTCAGTACAAACGTATGGAAAGGTAAGCGGTCCCTGAGGGCTTGTGTATCGTTCATTCAGAGGTAAAACCCCTTTACCTCAGTCCCCGAAGACCTAGATTGGGTCACGGTTGTGTGGATGCATTTTCGAAAGCTCAATAACAGCAATTTAATTCTGATGGCAGTAATGTAAAGAATTGTTCATTCAAAAGCCCTGGGTCATTCTGAAGCCTGGTTAAAACGAATCCTGGGTTATCTTGATTCCCGGGTTTACACAGTTTATTCTTTACCCATAGTGAACTATTAATTTTGGATATTCATGAGATGCACACAGTAAATTCTTAAACCCTGGGTTAATGTTCTTTTTGCATATTTTCATGTTGTTGTCATTGGTCAAATTAGTATGTGCATGTCCTCATCGCTGAATCTAGTATCAAGTCAAGTTTTGCGTTACTATTTTTCATACTTTCCCCTGAAATGCTACAGTGACACACTGTTTTTCTGTTATTGTTCAAAACCAGTGAAAATAAGGCATGGGATTGTTGGATAGTCGTAGCATGAAAAAAATAAACGTGTCAAGGCTGTAGTGGGCGTTTGACACTGCAAAAGTGGCACTAAAACTGTTCAGGAGCAGGATTTCAACCTTTTTTTTTAAAACCACTTGTAAAACACACCTTTACCTGCTGTTAAAACAGGGTTTAATATGACCCC
Organism: Enteromius treurensis; assembly: GCA_032275025.1. Taxonomy (NCBI): domain Eukaryota; kingdom Metazoa; phylum Chordata; class Actinopteri; order Cypriniformes; family Cyprinidae; genus Enteromius; species Enteromius treurensis. Next base: position 3,850,852 of record JAUCMU010000097.1, on the reverse strand, counting down.
GTACAACTAAGTTTTAAGCTCAGTGTGAAAAGCAAAGAATAGCAAAACCCATGCAGAAAGGACTCACCTAATAAACCAAACGCTTGTAAAAATCCATCGTAAACCATTAATGAATGAACATTGTTTTGTAACATTTTTATAACTTGTTAAAAAAGTTAGCAATGTCTAAAATGTGTACTAAAGTTCAAAACAATGTAGTCAGGTATGATTATTAAAGGATATATTAAATTTATCAAAAGTGATGGTAAAACACTATTCTTTTGAACATATCAAAGATATCAAAAAGACATTAAAAATGAAAATTGTTATTTAAAATTGTAATAATATTTTAATAATTGTTTTTTACAATACAAATAAATGCCTTAATGAGATTACTAACCCCAAACTTAGTGGTATATTAAAACTATGCATTTGTTTATGTTTAAAACATGAATCTAAATTAATTAATACACGCATTAAATGCAATATACATTGCTTTGGATAAACCTACTGCAAAAAGCATAAATGTAAATTAATCAAATACTGCCAGAGTTAATTGCTTTTTTTATGGTAACTATTTCATTTACTGAAATGTCCATTTAATTTACTTGATAACCATTGTAATTTAATTCAGTGATTTTTTTTATGCGCCACACTTTATCATGAGCCGGGCTTCATGTTGAATATGTTTTTTATTCTTGCAACATTTTATTTTCAAATGGACAGGAAAAAATATTGCCTCTGGAATAACTATACAGTTGTGGTAAAAATAGGATGTCTTCATGAGCGGAATGTGTGCCAGATGTGCATTGTTGTAATGTAGTTTTGTGCCTTTCTGGCCTTTTTTTCTGAGTCCGTCTTGCCAGACTGAGTTGTTGATGTTGTTAAAAACTTTATGGTGAGGACATTGGATGCAGGCATTAATAGTTTCTGGTTTAACGGGCTGGTTAACTTTTAAGTTTTTGGCTTTGGCTCCAACTCTCTGTGGTCGCAAAAAGAGTAATAGGTACAGATTGAAAACCTTCTCTCCACTCCAGTTAAAAACAAGACAGGACTTGATTTTGGTTGCATTTGTTTTGAGCAAACATAACAAGAGGTTAAATTTGCAGTGAGGCTCTCCTACTCACATTGATTGAGTGTGTGAGAGGAAAACATGCATCATCAAATCAATATAGCCTAAGAACAAGTGTGCAGGTAAAGCTGGCAGAAAACACACAGATTTCGTCCCTGGAGTTGAAAGCAGGACAGTCGGGAGTCCCACACTTTGCTATATACACGTTAATGAAGGAGCTAAGGCGCCCTGGAACAGTCTCAAGTCAAATGTATCCTGTCTGCACATGGTTTCTCCCTCCAGAGAGAGATCTTGACCCCCTGAACAATTTCGGTCAGACAAGGGCCCTGGCAGTTAACCTCAAAAAGACAAAAATAATGATGTTCCATAAAGCCTGGTCTCCAAGATCTCAGATGCAACACATACAGGCCTGGCTGCCAAAAGAATACAGGTTGTGCTCTTTTTGCACATAAAAAGACACAACTTGCAGCCAAACCTGCACTACACATATATTAGTGAGATATTCTCTGTCCAGAGTGGACAAACCATCAGGAATTTAAGTTGAAATCAGATAATCTCCAGAAAGTGTACATGCACTATTAAAAGAAAACAAAAAGTATTGGTCTCACAGCTTGATTTTGAGTTACACTGGAAAAAAACAAACTTAGAACTGACACTTAGAAATTGACAGTAAATTTCACAAACAATTACAAAGAAATAACCTGTAACACATTAAATGCTGAAATAGACAGAAATGGTATTGTTTAGTAAAACGTGCTCCAATAATATCTGCTGTATATTTACAACTTTGTAAATTGTTTTTAAACTGTGCATTTGTATACGGGAAATTTATGTGTGTGTTTGGGTTTGCTTGTTTTAGTTCTAAATGCCTATTCACACTGCAAGTTGCAAAATACATCCATCGATTTTCCAAAATAATTTGCAAACCAAATTTTTGTTGAGCTGAGCAAAAATTTTGCATAGCTGAAAGAAAAGAAATTGTGCTCTGGCCATTCATGTGCTTTAATGCATTGTTCAGACAGTATACATGCCTTTTGCTTTAATGCACAGCATAACCCATCTAACACGACCTTCAGTCCTTCTGATAATACAGGTTTCATTAACTGTAATGCAAATACATGTGTTGTTACTCTCATGCAAGGATGTAAAATAGAACGATAACATTGTTTTAGAGTACATTATAGGCTATGGACTAATGAGCATTTGGCTCTGAGAGGCTGAAGTGTGTGCCTGTAAGTGTTGAACTGGTGTGTGTATGTGTGTGTTGTTTAGATCTGGGGAATAGAGGATCTTAGCAGGACTCTTCGCAGCACACACAGTGCAGAAGGGTCTGAGCTTGTGTATGTCTGTGTAGTCGGAGGAGGTCAAGATAACGCAGATGTTTTAAGAGCTCTGCAACCACTATCTGATCCTGACCAAAGCCCTGTGATCCCCAGTATCTCTCTCTCTCTCTCTCGTCATCTCTTGCTGTTTCCTTCTCTCACTGACCCACTGTGCTTCTCTCTACCTTCTCTCTAACATTCAGAGTCACAAAGAGTACTTGAATTCGGTTAATTCAGTACTGGCATTATTTATTTATATTTGTTTATATGGTTTATTTATAATGCTTATTTAAGTTTTATTTTATTTATGAGCCTCAACACAGGTATAAAAAAGTACTCATTTCAAGATATATTCTGAGAAAGGCTTCAAATCTTCTCTTCTATCTCCACTCTCACATGCTAACATACAAAATCAGGAAAGAGCATTTCTAAACGTTGTGCATTGTCTTGTCTTATTGTAAAAATAAAATGCCCTAAACATTCTTAAATTAAAAATAAATGCATTAAAATAGAAAATTGTATGTATACTTGTAAACCTTACTATATTTTGTTACTTTTATGCTTAAATGAGAAATATATTGATATTGCAGTGTATTTCTCTCAGAAAGGAAGTCTTTCTTTGTATAAAGATACAAAATAATTGTATGAATCAAAACGGTTCTTTCACCAAATATATATATTTCTAATAAATCATATGAAACCAAAAATGAACAAAGTTAGGACTAAAAAAGGCAAGATCTTATTTCAGTTACAGGCATGCTTTTCAGTCTGCTAAACTGAATCTGTCTGCCCTGATTTCTGTCCATCTCTGTCCGTCTGTCTATCAATCTGACTGTTTTGCATGTCATACTGGTTAGCAGGTTTAAGTCTATGTATTGCACGTGGCAGGACTATTCATAGAGAGAGAGAGAGAGAGACAGCCATCACATCCATCAGTGTGACGATCAGAGTCTGGGAGAGTAGTCGTGGTGCACACAAGCTCCTGACGGTCCCTTGTTTATCGGACAGCGCGTTGACAGCTGAGATTCTGCGCTTTGACTAATCCTCTACCTGACAGGAGATCCTTAACTAGTCACAACTCAAAAGAAACTCCATTTCAGAGGCTGCCGGTACTTTACTGCTCAGGACTATGTGGGACAGCTTTGATTCTCCTCTCTCTTTAACCTCAGGTATTCTCTAACTTCAGCCTAAGTCCAGCTCTGCTGTAGCCTTAAGTGTAATAAAACAACCCTAGCTACCTTGTTCTTCCTGCTCCAACCTATTTGACAGTTTGAACCAGGGCTGTGTAACCCGTCGCATCACCTCAGTGCACTCCTGCAAGCTCCGGAGCCTCATGAAGGTGTGTGTGTGGAAAGTGAATGAATCCGTTCCGGTCATCCTTTCCTTCTCCAGCCAAGCTGTCACTCTGTACAATGAAATTTCACCCCCCTTCTAAGAACAAGAGCACAGCAAGCTGATCCGAGTGTGTGTGAGGCTCAGGTAGGCTGCTCCGGGCCACTGTGTTTGAGTCGTTCGTTTTTGTGATTTGGACAAGAGTGAGGAGCCATTTTTGTATTTCTGAGCATCTGTGTTTTTTTTTTCCATCCAAGAGTACTCTGATACTGCTCTATCACAACCATTCAGCCCCGTTGACACTACACGCGACACGCAGCAACAAAGCGACGCGATCCCATTCATTTCAATGGAGAGCTGGCGATTTCCAGCGGCCGCGAGCAACCGGATGTGGGCGTGTCCAGCGACGCGACAAAGTTGCGAATCTCTCAACTTTATGTAAATGAAGAGCGACTTTTGGAAGCGCCAGCCACTAGGAAAGATGACGATAGTGCTCACATGCTCATTCTCCTTTCTGCTCCAGCAGTGATGACGGCATTTGCGCTTTTGCCATAGATAAACACATGCAATGGAAAAAAAGTACTCCGTTCCGATTCGGTGTATATTTATATTATATTCAGTCATTTGCCTCCAAAATGTTTGTATTTAGCGGCAAGAAACCTATTTGTGGTCAACAATGACGTTACTAAGAAACCAGTAATGAGAATGCCCCCTAGCGACCTCATCGCCGGCCTCTAGCGACATGCAGCACTGCTAGTGTGAACGAGGCATTAGACATGTGAACTCAGGGGCTTTCGCATTGGGGTCACCGAGGGGCTGCAACATGGAGCTGGAAAATTTGCGAGACCAAAATATTCTCAGATAATTGAATATATTTGGGTTGTAGTGAAACATGAAACACATGGACAATTTCCCAAGCCGTATAAGTGGCTCTGTTGGCAGCTCTGAATGCCCTTCCTCTTTGTAACAGCATCGCAAAGGTTTCCGTCTGATGACTTACTGGTGACGTCCTCCTCTAAGCACAGTCGTCAAACCTGCTCTGCCCTTGAGAGAGAAGCATTGCAGCTGAAACTGAGGATTTGATGGAGTCGGAGTCTGATACGTGTTTTTTTTCTCTGAAGTCTGCATTTGCATTTGTTTTGACAGGGGACAATGTGAGAGGAAGAGGGGGTGATATTTAAACAGTGCTGTTTTGCTGTCAGAGTCAAGGTAAATCTTCCAGCACAAGAGCCCAAATTAACTTCCCCTCAGGTAAATGGAGACAGCGCTGAGAATGAACTAGTTATTTTTTTTAGACTACCTACAGCGGCGCATTTAAGGAGTTGAATGGATTCATTTATGGCAACATTTAGGTAGTTATAGTGCGATTTCTTTTTATTGCAAATTAACTGAGCGGAAATTTAGAGAAGCCCAACAAATAGGACGTGGATCGGATATCATACTGAGATAAAAAAAAAAAAAAGTTATAAAATGTGCTTTGATGGATTAGGGGTGCTATACATGAAAAGGAAAACAATAGAAGAGTTATGAGGGGAATTCAGCACATTGCAGACTCTTAACCCTGGGTTGCTCCAGCAGAACCAAGCGGGTTGTTTAGTTGCTTTGGATAAATCATCTCTGCTAAATGAGATGTAGCCACAGGTAACCTCCAATAAAAACCTGTATTGTTGGAGGAGGTTTCAGAAAAAGACGGCGAGAGTTGCTTGGGGGAGTTTTTTGGTATGATAATATGATATGAATGAATAAGATCACAAAAAGAACCTCTAGAGGGAAACTTCAATAAGGAGAAACAAACAAAATCAAAGTGCCGGTGTAATTACAGTCAGGAAAGTCAGGAAGCTTTTAGGAGATCACTGAACATCAATATACACGTCAGCTTTTATCACTGCCTCATGCAAGATTACAGACAGAGAGATTATGCTCTGCTTTTATGCACTGTTTTCACTGCTTAATACCTCAGTTCACAAAACACCTTGTGTCTTTCCCTCCTGGTGTGTGTTTGTGTGTGTAGCTCAGGTTTTGCATACATTGTGGCATTACATGTTGTACAGTAGCCAGGTTTCCATGCAAGGAGAAAAAATATTTAGCGCTACAAATGTTTTACAGATATAGCTGATGAAAATGCTAATTATCGATAGAATTTTGTAAATGTCGACACAGTATTTTTCTGTTTAACTAGTATCTATATCGATACTTCAGATGTTGCAAAAACATTTTTGGAAACGTCTTTTGTCGAATAAATGGGCTGCAAAAAAAATTTAGTGTCACATGACAGAATTTGCTGTTTTTTTTATAAAAGTGGAAACAGCTTACTGTACTCGTTCAAGAATAAGACATTATTCAAAACTATTCTAAATATTTATTTGATTTGATCACATTCACAATAAAAACGCAAGTTCTCTTTGTCGATAGCAAAAAACTGGATGGAAACTAGGCCAGTGGTGTTAAAACTCACCTACATTTGCTACAGTTTTATAATATTATAGTATTATAGTAATATTATAGGGCTGCAACAACTAATCGATAATTATCGATAATGAAATTCGTTGTCAACGAATGCCGTTATCGATTAGTTGGGCTGCTCACGTTACTGAG
>JAUCMU010000097.1:3794505-3805951 GCA_032275025.1 Enteromius treurensis | reverse complement strand
GGTGCGCCGTGATCGTATAGTGGTTAGTACTCTGCGTTGTGGCCGCAGCAACCCCGGTTCGAATCCGGGTCACGGCATCCTTTTGCCGTCGGGGACCTTTTGGCCACCTCATCCTTCAGCTGGACTTTGTATCTGAATCTCTTTGGCCCAGTAACACCTGTAATGAGATACAATCTATTACAGGAAAGCGACTATCCAACCAAGATGTGAAACGCCGTGCTGGCTCCATTCATCTACGTGTTCGATAGCTCCATGAAGAGGAAATGTGGCTGCTGGTTCTGGAGGGCTCCACCATGGAGGTGGTTTTAGGGCATCTGTGGCTTGTGAAGCACAAACCCATCCTCTCCTGGGGCAACGGAGAGATCTTTCAGTGGGGAAATACATGTTGGACCGAATGTTTTCCCAACCTTCCTCTCCCAGGCAAATCCACTGTTTAAGTATGTATAACTTCCATTGAAAGCCCTAATGAGAGATTTTCTTTGGTTATTCCTCCTGAGTATCTGCCTTTCCAGGATGTTTTTGCCCCAGGAGAGCTGCTCACTTGCCACCTCACCGCCCATGGGACTGCGCAATCGATCTGCTCCCAGATGCTCCAGTGCCCAAAGGACGAATATATCCCTTGTCTATTCCTGGAGAACTACATCGAGGAGGCCCTTGAACAGGGTTACATCCGTCCCTCTAATTCCCCCGCAGCTTCCAGCTTCTTTTTTGTGGCGAAGAAGGACGGAGGCCTTCTACCCTGCATAGATTATCGGGCCCTCAGTAAAGTCACTATCCCCTTTAAGTATCCACTTCCCCTAGTACCAGCTACCCTTGAGAAACTCAGAGGTGTCAAAGTGTTCACAAAGCTGGATTTACGCAGCGCGTATAATCTCGTCAGGATACGGAAAGGGGACGAATAGAAGACCGCATTTATCAATCCCACAGGGCACTATGAGTACTTGGTGATGCAGTACGGACTGGTAAACGCTCCATCGATCTTCCAAGACTTCATGCACGAGGTTTTCCATGAGTACCTCCACAAATTCCTCATTGACAATATTCTAATTTATTCCCCCTCCACCACCTGAGTAGGGGCTCTCCCATCCCAGCAGCAGGGGAACCCCCTTCAGCTCAAACCTTGTGCTTATTTCTCCAGGAAGCTGACCCCGGCGGAGAGGAATTACAATATAGGTAATCGTGAACTTCTTGCCATCAAGTTAGCCCTCAAAGAGTGGCGACACTGGCTGGAGGGGCCCTTCATCCATTTCAGGTTCTTACAGACCATAAGAACCTGCAGTATGTAAGCCCAACGATTAAACCCAAGACAGGCAAGATGGTCATTAATTTTTACTCAATTCAAGTTCTCTATCTCCTATCGACCAGGTTAAAATAATGTGAGAGCAGACGCTTTCCTGCTTGTATGCCCCTCCTGAGGAACCCGAGCCTATTGAGACCATCTTGCCTCAACCCTGCACCTGCCCCTCCGCCGGGGGGCCCACCTGATTGTTGCTTTGTTCCCGAAGAGGAACGGATTCCCCTCATCCACACTTCACAACCATCACTGGGCACTGGACATCCAGGGACCAACAGGACCCTCTCGCAACAACTCTGGTGGCCCCGGATGGACCAAGACGTGCGAAGGTACGTGAGAGGGTGTAGGGAATGTGCTACCTCTAGGACTCCCAGAACACTTCCTGCCAGTGAACTCCTGCCACTTTCCACACCTAACTGCCCCTGGTCACAACTAGGGGTTGACTTTATCACGGACCTTCCCGCCTCCGAAGGTAACACTTGTGTTTTGGTGATAGGGGATTGTTTCTCGAAATTCTGTCGTCTGCTTCCCTTGAAAGGTCTGCCCTCAGCATGGGAAACAGCACAGCTCCTGTTTGACCATGTCTTCCGGCCCTTTGGACTACCCGAGGAGATCGTTTCTGACCGAGGACCCCAGTTTATCTCTCGGGTATGGCGAGCTTTTTTAAGACTCCTAGGTGTGGCCATCAACCTTTCGTCTGGATACCATCCCCAAACTAATGGGCAGACAAAACATAAGATCTAGGAGGTGGGGGCGGTTCCTCCGTACCTTCTGCAGCGGCCATCAGGACTCCTGGAACCAGTATTTGGGCTGGCCCCAGTACCACAGAATTCCCTTCGACAAGCTACTTCTGGATTGACACCTTTCCAATGTGTGCTCGGCTTTCAGCCCCCCCATTCCCCTGGTCTGGGGAACTCTCAGATGCCCCTCTGTTGACAACTGGTTCCGGGAGTGCAAGAGGGTGTGGGACGAAGCACACCAACATCTCCTGAGGGCAGTACGTAGGCACCCGTCCAACGCAGATGCTCAGAGGTCTGAGGCTCCCACCTACCAGGTCGGCCAGAAGGTCTGGCTATCCATCCGAGACATCCACCTACGCCTGCCCTGTCGGAAGCTAAGTCCCAAGTTTGTTGGACCCTTCACCATCGTGGAGCAGATCAACCCGGTCACTTACAAACTCCTACTCCCACGCACTTACCAAATTCATCCAACCTTCCATGTCTCACTCCTTAAGCCTTACCATGATCCTCTTCTTCCCCCCGCAGAGCCTGGTAAAGAGGAACCCCCTCCTCCCATCGTCATCGAGGAGGGTACCATCTACAAGGTTAAGGAGATATTAGATTCCTGGCGCCGTGGTGGAAAGCTGGAATACTTTATCGACTGGGAAGGATACGGTCCTGAGGAGAGGTCCTGGGTCCCTCGTGAGGTTGTGTTGAAAGATGCACTGATGGAGGAGTTTCACTGTAACAATCCTCTTCGTCCTGCACCTCGAGGCCGAGGTCGACCACCATGGCGTCGGAGAGGTCCCGCATCAGGAGGGGGCCCTGGAGGAGGGGGTACTGTTACAGATACTCCTGAGCCCATGCCAGGCTCCACCCTCACTCCCTCACTCAGATCCCTGTCACCTGAATATTGATCACCAGCACCTGTTTCACCTCCAATCAGCAATCAACCACACCAAATAAAAGCACACTCACCCAGTCACTCTTTGTCCAAGCTCGTATTTACCAGCAGTGGACTAACCTTGCTCTGTTATACTTACCTGTTTGACTCACCTGCTCTTTCCATTGAGTGCTCCTTGATCCCAGTGTTCTTCTGATCTCCGTGTGCTTCCCTGATGTCTCCCGTGATATGGTGTGGTTGTCATCGTCTGTAAATACTTACCACTACCCCAGTTGTCTGTCCGCTCTGTTACAACGGGTTGCTTTGCCGTTTCACTTACGTTCTCTGTGCTGATAAATGTGCCTTCCAAGACCTTAGCTCTATCTTATTTCTTCCAGATGGTAGTATTCAACACAATTTAGTTTTTCAAATATACCCGTTAGAGTTGTTTTAGAGGGATTTTGTAGTTGTTACATTTAAGGTTGTTTTTTTAACAGTATACTGAATGCACAACACTGTTAACCTTCTCATGGAGAATTAAACCAAACTGAAATATCTCCATGGAGGGGATGCTGTTGGAAAGAGTTGTCATGGAAACAGCATTGGATATGATCACAACATTATTTAGCATGAGGACGGCTAAGAGGGCTTTGGAGGACAAATGCACATCTCATTAACCTAGAACGGTCTGATATTACTTAGATCACACACTAAAAATATACACACAGACTTTTTTGTGTCATTATAAATAAGAACAAGAACACGTTTTGAATTGTTCAGAAAATCAGGTCATCAGAACTGTTGTATACATAGAGATGTAAAGATGGCTGTCACTTTAAAGCTCACATTCATCGTCAGTGCAGTGATTGGATTTTCATGGAAGATTATGTTAATTTGCGCTGTAATGTAAAACATCAGCTCTGTTTTGACTTTGACAGCTCAATCAGGAATGATGACAATTAGAAACAATAGGTATATATTATAAGTAACCCTGCTATTAAGAATCCTTCTTACCGTGGTGAATTGGAAAAGTCAAGAACACAAACTTGGACACTGAATTTTTTTTCACGTACTCACCAATAATCGAATTTTGTTTATTTTTTACCCCAAAATCATAGTGCAGCTTTTACACATTTCTGGGTTTTATCTGGGCAGTGATTGATTAATTTGCATTTCTTTTAGAACACATTTAGAACACATTGAGGGCCATGTCTGTACAGATTTAACCGATGCATACTGTACATTCCTTCAGAAAGATCTTTTTATATATCGTAAAAGACAGTTGTGGTGTGTGAGAAACAGGTTTGTCTGTGTGGGTGTAGAGAGCCTGTGGGCCAGCATTCACTGCACTATAGGATCAAGCTTTCACTGGCCGTTACAGTGGAAAACACGCAGCTAAGCACAGCTTGCCATTTAAAGTCCTTCAGGGAATGCACAGGCTGTGTGAATACGCACAGGATACAAGCAGCAACAGTTTAATTATTATTATTATTCTTTTGAGTGATCATAAAAATTACTTGTGCCTCATCAGATTTGTCCCCAGAATGGTGCAGTTAAAGCATCTACCAACAGGGGTAATGTGGCAGCACGAACCAGCTTTGGCTAAGACCCTTAGACCCTGAAAGTCTCTCTGCCATCTTCTGCTTCTCTCATCTCACATCTGTGCTGGCAGATGTCCTTCACTTTAGATGCATGACAGCAATAAAACGGTATTCCCTCTCTCCAGTCAATAAATGCTTTATTTTCTGTCTCTTTAATGGCCCATCAAATAAATTCATAAAGACGAGCTTTTCACAAGGTTAGACTAAACTTCACCTCTGACAAATTTACAAAATATTTATGTAATTGCAGCTGTAATTTGTTAAGAATAAAAGGGATAGAAACTAAACTTTAAGTATAGATACAAGCTATATGGTTACAAAAAACCTTTAGGCATTAGTGGTAATAAAGTCAGATAAAATAGATAAAGCATGCAAAATGCTACATATTAGTTAACTGTTATTAGATAACTGTAAGGTAATCTACCATACTATATTATATTCAATTATATTACTATATTATATTATGTTATAATACATTAAGTTATTAGTGCTTTTTTTATACCAGTGTTTATACAGTATTCCAGTCAGAGAATAGATAGTGAACATTCAATTTACCATCATCGAGAAACACGTGACAAAAGCATCTGCATCACTTAATATTTTTTCTGCTGTTGTTTTTTAAGCAGCTGTTTAGTAGGGGCACAGCAACAATATAGTGAGTCTATATTTCCTGCTGTCTTGCTTTATTAAAGCACCTCATGAGACCAGAACATGTGTCTAGGCAGAAGTGCTCTTGTCAGCGAAAAAATACACAGAGAGAAAAGTCCAGTCTCAATGAATTTATCTGATCAGACAAAAACTTCCAGTAAATTACACAATATCTTGTTTTGAAATAACTGTTTTTTTTTTGTAGTTTTTTTTTTTTTGAAAAAAGGTAAGAGGCAGATTTTATGGCACTGGAAAAAAAAAAGCTGTAACATTAACGAGCAAACTGCATGGACAATGCTAATGAGCAAGATCTTCACTCTTTGGTCTCTAACGATACCAGGGATGACCTAAAGACAGGACATTATAGTCTCTCCTTTTTTTAACAGTCTTATAAATGTCTGTCCTCACCCTTTAAATACCATAGGCTGAAATGCCTATAACATTCACATACTGTTGTCAAAATGGTAATTTAAGCAGATGGCAGTGGCCGGAAAGGTCAGTTACAAGATACACATCCTGTCACATGCATGCTACTCACCTGCATTCTGGATTTAAACTATATTTTCAGCAGCATGCAGTCTGACTAATCATTTGAGGTCATGTGTAGATAGATATTATGTGGCAGTCTAACATTTGTATGTTATTGATGAACGCAGGTGACATCATGACAATATACTTAGTTATATTTAAAATTATTAAGAAAGGGAATCCATTTTTTTGGATTAAACAAAAAAAGGTTTTTCGATATTGAGAATACTGATACAATATTGGTACTACTAGGGGATATTGATTAAATGTATTTTCCCTGTGATTTGCCAGTGTTCTTCAAAAAACTAATCATGTTGAAAAGTCAAAATGGTGTTTATACACCAGGTTATAGCTAGAGTTTATTCCTCAGTATGCTTTCCAAAAGCTTTAGCTATCTAAAACATATGTGCTCACACAATATATGAATATCATTATGTGAAAACACATGAATGTTATGTGTAAATAAACCTCCATTATAATAAACGTATAAAGCGGTAATTACTGTCCTGGATTTTGATTGATTGAGCTGCATTTAAAACCTTTGTAAATTACTCTACTTTCATTGAGGGGGTAATAATTTGGCAGCAGGTTCAAAATTGATATGTTCATCGAATTACATGGTTTAATGATGTTTTTGAGAACTCATTTGACATTCTCACAAAAAAAGCAAAGCCTAAAGAGACAGGCTGCGGGTGGTACATCTTTCTAAAGACGCGTCCTTTTCAGGATGTCCTACCACCCGTGCGTTCTTGGGTGCGGCCGTTACCTGGCACCGGCAGACGGTCACGAACACTGTCTTTCGTGCATGGGCCTCGAGCACACAAGGGTAGCTTGTTCCGCTTGCGGTAAGATGACCATCTCGGAGTAGTGGACCAGGCTCCATCACCTCGAGAGGGGTGGAGTCCCCCTCCCGCTCCCGCGATCTGGGGTTCACGCTGGCAGCGTCAACGGAGCTTCCACTTCCGGGGCGAGAGGGGCTGGCATTGCGGTGACAGTCAGGAACTCTCCCAGGGGAGCGCCTCCTGTCGCCCGCACTCTGACACCGGTGGAGCTACCAGAGTGGCATTCTTGTCCACCGGAGACGGTGCCGGAAGTCACCTTTGGTGACTGAGAGCATTGAGAGATGGGTCCCTTTGAGCCTTTGCCTGCAGTGAAGCTAAAGTTTTTATCAATGGAAACTCTTCTCCTTCTCGCATTGGCCTCCATCAAGAGGGTAAGGGACCTGCAGGCGTTTTCGGTCGACGATTCGTGCCTAGAGTTCGGGCCCGAGGATTCCCAGGTAACACTGAGGCCACGGCCCGGCTATGTGCCCAAGGTTCCTACCACTCCATTCAGAGATCAGGTAGTGAACCTCCAAGCGCTGCCCCCGGAGGAGGCAGACCCACCCCTACTGTTGTTCTGTCCCGTCCAAGCACTTAGATGCTACGTAGACCGGACACGCAGCTTCAGGACCTCAGACCAGCTCTTTGCCTGTCACGAAGGCCGGCAGAAGGGGAATGCCGTCTCCAAGCAGAGGATGGCCCACTGGATAGTGGATGCAATCACCCTGGCTTACCAATCACGTGCTTCATGCTTCCATGAGGGTTCAATCTCCTCCAATATTCCATATGCATTGAAAGCTCATGTTATTTGTCTGTTAGACCTCCTACAGGAAGGCAGATTTCCGCACCTCTTCTCAGATGTCCCAGTGACCCAGTTACTTAGGTAGTGCAGGTGCTGGTATTCTGTGGTTCGAGTCCCGGCCTAGAGACCAAACACTGGGGGATTGGGAGACTTCCACACGACACTGGAAGGGGCAGCTTCCAAGGCGTTTTCCATAGGGATCCCTATTCGTCGAAGCGACCGACTGAAAGGGAACGTCTCGTTTACGTATTGTAACCCTCGTTCCCTGAAGAAGGGAACGAAGACGTCACATCCCATCGCCATGGATCTGTACCGCCGCTAGGAGGCCGTGTACACCGGCTCGGCTCCTCAGCGAAAAACTAATGAATGCTTAATCTGCTGACCTACTTATACTCGCGCTGCGATTAGGTGCAGCTGGATATTAATCAGCATATGCCAATATTCATTGCCGTGTTTGTATACACGCAGAATAGATTTGCAATCTCTAAGTGAGATTCCTATTCGTCGGTCACCGACGTGATGTCTCCGTTCTGTAATCAGTGTTAAATTCCATCAAGCTGATAGTGAACGTGGATTTGCGCAGCTCATCAGTGAATAGCATAGCAAATGCTGCTCATTGTGAAATCACGCACCTGATCGAATTTACCACTGATTACAAACCGACAAGATGCGCATTACATATCGCGCGACGGTTATCGTGCAGTCCTAATGAGATGCATATTTGTAAGTCATATATAAATGAAACCTATATATTGTACTGTAATGATACAAGTTAAGAATTGCTGCATTCTATTTTAATACACTTTTATGAGTTATACAAGTTAAAAACAAGAGTGCTTCTAGTTGACATAAAAAAAAAAACATTCTGCAATGCCAATGTCCATCTGGCTTCTTCTTTTATCTTCCAGTGCACACCACCCAGGTAGTCTGAGACGTCCAACAGTGTCAAATACAGGGTGTAAATAAGGGCTGAGCGATATGGATAAAAACTGCATCAGTGTTTTATATCGGTCGATATCGATAATTATTGATATTTTTTTTAACCCATTTAAAATAAGGACCAGGAGAAAAATATATTACATTTCAACATTTTTATTTTAAACTTAACCTTCCTCTGATCATAATCCCCTCAGTTATTGAGCCAGAAATGTCAACAACCATGGAAAACTCAAATAATTAAAAAGTAAACATAATGCCACTGCCTCCGTTATAGCGTTTAGATTCTTTGTCATTAGGCACTGATGCAGAGTTGCTCTCCACGGTGGTCTGCTGCTTGTGCGGTGCTGCTGCTGCTACAGATGTTGTTGGTTGAATACAGCTGTGCTCCAAAGGGTGAGCACGGCTAAGGTGGGACATCAAGTTTGTGGTATTACAAGTCTTGGCGGGTAAATGACATTGGTCTGACTACGGTCAGACTTATAATATCCGAAAAACTGCCATACTGGCGAGCTGACTTTTCCTCTTTTATTTCCTCGCTCGCTGCGGCTCTCATTTTCTGTTTATGAAGAGCAATCCAGCAGAGCAGTGTGAGACAACAATATACGTTGCTAGGTTAACAGAGTGCGAGTGTCTTTTTTAATGCAACCAAACTAGCATCGCAAGCTCTGTTTTCTATTGATGGGAAGTTCTGATCATCTTACAGACTCGTTCATTTGAGTCTCGTTCAGCAAAATGAACGGATCTTTTTTTCGAGTCATCTCATTCATTTAGTTCATTTTTAAAAAAGTATAAATGAAATGTTTTTTCCCTAACACTAGTAATCCTAGTAGACACGTACACACACCCTGATCACACTACAAACAATACAATACTGTATCACGTGAAAGAGAATTGATTAGGTCATCTATCGAGTCTTTTGAGTCGTTCGTTGTTTTGGCTGATGGGGCTGTCACGTCACGTGATAAATGAACGACTCAAATCCAAAGACTTCCAGAAGAGTTCTTAATTCCAGTAAGAACTTTTCACAACGCGCATGAACGACTGAACGAATCACTCCCCGAGATGACTTGTTTTTCCCAAGTCACATTAAAGATTCGTTCTTTAACCCCCTCTGGGGTCTGAGGTGATTTTGGGGCCCTTGAGATGTTTGGTGTCTTAGAAACGTACTGTATTATGCTCCCATCGCTCCAGCTATATTTGGAGGTAGTCAGGGACACACATGATGCACAGTTTTTCTGATGCATGCTGGACAGCACCTGTGTACCCACCCCTTGATGAAATCCAATCGCAAGTAGTCACTGGAGACTGCACATTGGGATCAGGTGTAAACAGTAATTTGTCTCGGCTGACCACTTGTGATCGGATCACCGGAGACAGATGTTAACATAGGAAAAAAGCTGTTTGTGTGTTTAAACATGGCCTCCTTTTTTCTGTTTCGTATGAAGTTTAGTGTTGTCAAATGAGTTTAATGTAGGAGAAATCAAGAGCAGGTAAAGGATATTACTCCTGCGTTCATAATATTATAGAACCAATTAGTATTATAAATGCCTCTTGTGGTCTCAAAGGAAAAAAAAAAAGAGAAAAAAGTCTATCCGCGAGTTTTTTTCTCTTCTTGTTAGACAAGGACCTGCAGATACTGTATGATTACAGATGAGCATTGTTTTTCTAAAGCATAAAGCTGGAAGTAACCATTTTAGTTGAAACATTTTCTCTTTCTCTTTTGTTCTCTCTCTCAGTGTGTGATTAATCAACTGAACTGTTCTAATTCTACAGTATTTCTGTGTTTGAGGCTTCCTTTCAGTTAACTAGTTGGAATGTCAATTGAATTGGCTATTCGTCACAGGAAGTTGAATTCAAACTGTAACTCAAATGACTAGAAAAATAATTCACTGAATTGCAGTTCAAAGAAATTCAAAAAAGTCCACAAATGATTCATTTCGTTAGTCCTCAAAGGAACAAAAAGGACTAAAATTAACCATTTATTCTGGCTTCATGTTTTCTTCCTATATATACAGTATATACAGCTAATTGGGAAAGACGCACATGTCTTTAAGATTTTTATCGGTCAGATAAAAAAATACTGCTTTGTGACTAATCAAATGAATCAACCTGATGTCATCAAGATTAAATTCCTGTTTGCCTGTTATCCTGTGTTTATCCACGCGTCTCAAAAGTGGCAGGGCTTTTAATTAGTGTCTTTCTGAAGCCTCATTGTCATGGCAGTCCCTTTGTGCTTTTCTGAGAGAAATGAGGAGGAGAATCAGACTGATTGAACAGGTGCGCTCTCATTTCCGTTGTTCGGTTCCTTCCAAATGATGGTTTTGGACTTTTCATGCCTAATATTCGCTGTCTCATTAATTAAACGGCTGCTAGCATCGTAGCCTCATTATCAGTGCTAGCACACACAGTAGAATGCTCCTTGCTCTATATCTTAATTTGGGTTTTACAAACACATCGTAAACTCAATGTTAATACGGTTAATATTGAATACATACTGTAAAGTCCGGAATTAATAACACTCTTCGTGCTCTTCTCTGGTTCTTCTCAACCAGTATACTCTTTGTTTTCGCAGTTCTTTCTTTTTCTGCCCTCCTTCTGTCCATCAGCAGCAGTCCTTTGCCTGCTCGTACTGTATGATTCACTAGTCTGATTAGCTGAGCTTGTGTCCTATTATCACTTACATGCAAAGGCCAATTTCTTCATGCTTGTTTCTGGATCACACACTGCTACCAAGACATCATAAGGCACTCAGAAACCCAGCATCTGCCACTTATTCACTTTACATCATCCATAATGAACCACTGGATTCTCTGGATTAATTATAAGTTCAGAGGACTTTATTTACCTGTGCAGGAAAGGCATCAACACACAGTCTCATTTACATTTGGAGAGTGATGTTAAGTGATAGAGACAAAAGAAAATATAAACCCAGTTTATGGAGTATTTTTAACATCTGGTCTGATGTTTTGTGCTCAAGTGCAGGTGCTTCTGGTGTAAATGCTTTAAATATAGTTCACAGCTACATGAAAATCCTGCCATTATTTTCCAAACACATGTGTATCTTCCCAGATCAGTCTTTTTTTTTCTTCTTTTTTTTAAGAAATTGATACTTTTATTAAGCATGGATTCATTGCATTTGTCACGCCCCCAGGCGCTTCATGTCTTGTTTATGTCTTTGTTTCATTCATTGTTTATCTGCTCCCTCGTGTCT
>JAUCMU010000097.1:3769988-3794405 GCA_032275025.1 Enteromius treurensis | reverse complement strand
CCGCTCATTCCTCCGTGTTTCTTGTTTTCTTTATTAAATCAGTTTATGTCTAGTTCTGCTTCCGTGTCCTGCCTGCCCTGCCTGTGTCCTCAGCCTAGGAAGCGAGAGCGCGAGCACACAACGCGCCCCGCTCGTGACAGCATTAAAGGCTGTAAAGACTGTTTTTCATCACATATGTTCAGCTTAGGAAAGCATAAGAGACTGTGTGTGTGTTACTGTGTACTGTATCCCAACATTGTGATAATGAACTGCAATTATATGGGAAACAGCTGTAGAAATATTCTTTTGCGTCACACATACAAATTAGAAGCGTTCAGGTATGGAACAACATCAGGATAAATAATGGCGGAATTTTCTTCTGAGCTATTCCTTTCATGTATCATTTAAATTGCTGATTACAGATGATGTCATCAGTAAAGCTGTTGGGCTTGTTGAGCCTCTCGTCAAACATCTGTGTCTCATTCAGGAAGACAATTCTGTTTAATTATTTGGCTCAGACATCTATTCTTAAGGGCTCTTTTAGGCAGCAAATGTTGTTGACTTATAACTGAGACACAAAAGGGTCTTCCTCAAGGGGACGCTTATGGGCTCAGAAAGACAAATCCTCCATCGGGCCACATTCAAATCGTGCACTAGACTGTGCTTTTAAAGTATTCAGATTTTTGCCCCCAAATCATATAACAGATAGACAAATAAAGTTCTGCTTTTACAATTTCTGC
Organism: Enteromius treurensis; assembly: GCA_032275025.1. NCBI lineage: Eukaryota > Metazoa > Chordata > Actinopteri > Cypriniformes > Cyprinidae > Enteromius > Enteromius treurensis. The sequence goes on along the minus strand of JAUCMU010000097.1, from coordinate 3,793,686 downwards.
GAAATGGACAATAAAAAAATTGCCTTCCATATTTAGAAACAACTGATTGTGTTTTCCTGGCCAGTGCTGAGAAGAGGTACCATGTTAATGTTTTCCTCTAAAAGTGGTCCCGGACAATCATTTAAGTTTATAAATACTCATATTAGGTATGGCTTATAAATGTACTTGTTCCTGTTCCTGTCTCACACTGAGTCAACGTGTAAGCAAACTGACTAACATACTTCCTTATGAGCCCCTGGCGCGTGATTTTGATGATTTCGTTGGTTAAAATATAGCAGAATAACACTGGATGATGGCAGAAATCAGGACGTTTTGGGCTGTAATTAGCATCAGTGTGCCAGTAGAGCGGATGAGATGCGGATGGGTCTTCATGCATGAAATTAGCCAGTGTTAGCAGCCCCTGTCATCAGGAGGCATTAAACATTAGCCTCAGTGGTGGCAGCCCTCCTCATCAGGAAGCATAAGACATTAGCCTTGCCGCTAACTGCCAAACTCATTAGAAAATATGAGATGAGTAGCCACTGCCTTAGCAGCTCATGGTTAAACAATAGTCCCTGGCCTCCCATGTCACAGCTATTTTTAAGTTCGCTGAAGTATGAAACTTATTTTAGTACTAGAGGGGCCGTCTAGTCCAGTCCAAACTGTTCGGACAAATGTAAAAAAACAAAACTGAATTTTATTGATTCGCTATTGGTTAATTCATGTAATCAATGGCTATACATAGATACACACACAAACACATATACACCACAATTCAATATTCTAAAATTTATAAATACATCATTATTATTTTACGTACATGAAAATGAGGCTTGATGGACAGAATGTAGTAATTCAGTGGTTATTACTGTACATTGTTACCAGTCAGGAAAACACTGGGGGGAAAAAAGCTTTTCTCAAAGCCTTGTTTTCATTTATGTAAAATTAAATGTTGTAGAGATTTTAATATGCACATACAGGTTGACGTAAGGCTATTCTTTCCATCTGTATATAGTTACTTTTTGAAAGCTGTAGCCATTTTGAAGCAAACACAGCGCAGATGTTTGGTGACTGTTTGCACCCTGTCTGCACCCTCCTGTCATTACTAGTGAATGCAGAGAGCATTAGACCCATTTAACTGCATGGGCCTAGTGGCTGTTTGCTAATCACTAATGGCAAAATGCAGATCACAGAGCCAATAAGAGTCATTTAATGTACAAGGGAGCCAATGGCCGCACAGTCAAAACCACGCTATTGATTATTGATTACACTTTTGCTTACACATTTGCACCGCCGTTGGCACAAATTAGCCATGGCCTAAATTTATTCATCTCAGGGTCAGAACAGTTTTGTTCGTAATGGTGTGGAAAGCAGCAGGTGGAAGCGGCACTGAACGTGAAGAGTACTGATAGCTAGAGAGCTGTCCTGGAAATAACGCTAATGTGTTTTTATGCAGTTAACAAGGTCAATTGACCCCTTCGGTAGTGAGTCTAAGTCAAAGACCCAGTGAGTGTGTGTGTGTGTGTTCGTGACACAAGAAGAGATAAGCTGACAATTTGCAGATGAGTGGATGAATCCAAGCCAAAGCGGAGAGTGAGGTGAAGTGGCTGCACATCCTTCAAATCTATTCAGCGTGACATTTAAATTTTTTTTGTAAATGTCCAAATTTTGGTGTAAACATCCTTTCGTAACCAATTTATTTCAGTTCCCTTTAATTTAGTTTTGTTTATCTGAGTGGCATGTTTCACATTGGCCTCGGGTTTGGCATTTATGTGGCCATCAGTCGTATAATGCAGAATTCTGCGAAACAATTGTGATGTGCAATACTTCTTTGTTAAACGCTTTTGTCCGTTGCATCATCCGACAGTGAACTTAGTGTAAACACAAGGTTAAACACCCACTTGCACACACAAAAAGATTGCATCCTCTCCCATCATCATGTGCAGTGCTCTCACATCTAATATTGCAGCGCTTCATTGATAAATATGTGTGTGTGTGTGTGTGTGTGTGTGTGTTTATTTGCAAAACATTACTCATTATTTAGTGTTCAAAGCTATAGCATAGACTAAAAAAAGAGACAACACTTTTAAAAGTCGTTCGTTTGCTGAATGAGACCCAAAGGTAGGGTCAGTAAAATGATCCGAACTTCCCACAATCCCATTTTATTAAACATTTAATATGTAACATAAATGCATATTATGTTACATAAATGTTAATTGCATTATTTAGTGTCTTGTATGTAACCATGAGCCTTTATATGTTAGTTTTTACCCCTGTATGTGGAAAAGCTATATCAGTGTTTATAGTATTTTGGTATGCTTAGATTTTAGAAATTTGATAAACTGTGGTTAAGGTATAAGGTATGGTGAAACAAACAGTTTCTCGAACTGCTGTAAAATATATATTTTTTTCCTACAAGGCAGTATGTAAAGAAAGATGAGAAAGACATGTTTGCTCTAGTAGAGCTCTGGTGTTTAGTCTACATCAGGGGTAGGCAATGTCGGCCTCTAGCCTTAATAATCCTGAAGACCTTGATTAGCTTGTTCAGGTTTGTTTGATTAGGGTTGGAGTGAAACTCTGCAGGACACCGGCACTTTAGGACCGACGTTGGTCTACGTTATCCAGACATGTTGTGCTATGATGGTCGTAGAGGAAAAGCAAGTTATAAGATCATTGTGATTCCATTCCCTTTCATCGCATGAGTGGGTGGGGAATGTACAATCTGCAAATGCTGATGCTCACAAAAGCTAGGAATCAAGCTTTTGAAATCCATCACGTTCTGTAGGGAGGGGAAGTAGACACAGTAACTTGTTTCGGGGAGCAAGGCTCACGAATCACCACTTCCTTGGTGTCAGACACTGGTGCCTTTTTATGCCAAAAAGTTTGCGAATCTCTGCATCTGTGAATAGCAAACCTGAACATGTAAGCGTGTACAGAAGCAGAGCGCCGAGGCTGACTGCTGCTGGTGTTCTGATGGACTGAGCTGAAATATCTCTTCACGTTGATCTGCTGCTTGATGAAACGTAATTTGTTTGGCCTCAGGGGTGTGTGTACAGCCTGACGTGTTTGTGTAGTTAAAAATGCCTCAGCTGTGCTATATAATGTGATCGAGTCTGACACCCTCCTCTCTCTCTCTCCTTTCTTTCTACAAATGCTCTCCTTTCCTTTTGCCTTTTTAAAAAATTGTGCACATTAACATTAAGCGTCATGAACAACACTTTTTGCTGAATTCTTGTATTTAATCTTCTATCCATCTTTAATATTTTAGCACATGGAGTTTAATTGCTTTGAAATGCGTATGTTTAAACAGTTGAAGTCAAACAGCAATGGCTGCCTGTTTGTACACACAATATGCATGCTGTATAGATAATTTAGCAAGGCATTCTTGTTCAGCGTGCTTGTGTCTGAACATCTGTTTCATGTGCTTGTGGGCATGTTGCCTCATTTTCAAATAATTTATTACTTTTCCTTTATCTTCATAAGGTTGCTTTAAACTAGGTTGTTTCTAAATTCATCTCTGCTTGCGTAACCCAACTCGTAATGTGTTTAGCTTCGTATGAGGTGCGGATACTGTAGATGCAGGGCTATTGATATTGTCGCAAAAGACTGAATCGCGGTGAATTCATTCAGCTAAAAATCCAAACTGTTCAGCAAATGGTTATTAGTGCTGTGTGGTCTGTTCGGGAGCAGATGAACAGCGTTGTGGTTTGGAGTAATGTGCTCACTTTGTTTGCGGTTTGGCTCGTGCTGCCGATGCCAAGCCAGGGATCAAGATCTTTTTTTTCCATTCTTTTTTCATTAAAAGTGCTGGCCTCAAAGTAACTCCAAGTTTAATCGATACCCATTTACCCAGTGCGAGGGCTATGTGTTCCCAGAGAGGAATATGGGCAAATGTTGTCCCTTTAGGGGCATTATGGGAAAATGAGCATTCTGTGTTCCTCTGTTGCTCCATATAAATCAGTGTAATTCACACCCTAAACACACACACACACACACACACACACACATCTGTATGGTAAGATACACTGCATAGCACATAATTGCAAAAGCATCTTCTTTGCTCTTTTGAAGTCAGCGTGGTTTATCAAACGCACTAGCTTAAACACGTTTGATTTATTCAAACTTTGGTGGGTGTTCAACAAAGTCCTAAAAAGATCAATTCTAATAATAGCTATTGCAGAGATAATTAATAATAATAATACATTTTTGGCTAGTGAACTTTTTCCTTGTCACTAAATTTAATGAAAAAGGAAATAAATGATGGAGGTTAATAAAAATAAAGACTAATTAAGCTATATTGCAATAATAACTATATTAAATCTGTATATAAATAGGCACAGAGTGGGGCAGATTTCACTCTGTGAGATTTCAGTCACTTCTAGTGAATTGTTTAATTGAGATGATTTATTTAAAAAAAGATGCTGCTTCGCATAAATAATTCAAAAATCAAAGATTTATTATTGCCCTTCTTAGTTTTTCTCCTTTGAAAATGTGAGTTCAAGGATGGATTGACTGTGTTTGTTTTGGTCCGCTTACAAGTTGGTGAAGAATACTGCGCATTTCATTTTATTCATCGTCATGTGTGTTCATTTCTGTTGGTGTTATCAATCTGGCCACCTGTGTGTGTCAGGTTTGAGGAAGATGCCCTGGGTAAAAAAAAACAACAACAATTATGTTTTGTTTATGTCCTCCAATGTTGGAAAAAGCGCAGTTTGTTACTTTTATAATGGAGATTAACATTCTTGTAAACCGTGCAATTGTTGAATAAATAAAAAAACAACAACAACTTTGGACTGCAATACATAGTTCAACCACTAGGTCAATTCTACACACAGCACTTTACAGTTTTGTTTTTCTTAAGTATGTGTTGATGGATGTTATACAATACTATACCTTTTATTCTAATTATCTTAAGCACTGTTTCTTTTATCTTCTGGCAACAGTTTTTAATTGTAATGTTAACTTATTTTAAGTTTTCGTGTGACTGGTTGTCCTATTGCATTTAGCAGTCCTTTTTCTGATGTCATTTCCTCATTCTCCTTTTCCTCATCCATTCGTACAAGCCCATACTCCACACACACACACACACACACACAAACACAGACCAATAACATCAAACCCCAAATATCCAGTCTTACACTTAACCAACACTTAAAAGATCAGACTCTCCATTGATTCCCAAAAGCCTCTGCAAGAAACGTTTGCTTTTAACCTACGCCAAACTTTTCCATCCTCGCTGACCCCAATTTAACTGCATCTCGGTTTGTGCTTAAACGAGTCGATTCATTTGATGTTAAGAGTCGGATCGGAGACGTACAGCTGTAGCGTTGGGTGTGGTTTGTGGCTGGATAAGAATTTAAAATCCTTGTAAGAGATTAAAAATGGGTTTTTATTTGCTACATGTCCGCCCAAACACAGCACTTACACTAAAAGCAACTAATCCAATTCTGCTGTACCGCATGTCCTCAAACAGGCCAGGGTAAGGTGCTCTCACACTTCTTTGGGACTGCCAATTTTTGCTTTCTTGTTTTCTGTTTTTTCATTTTCTTTCTGTCTCTCACACACAGACATCGAATCCGCCGCTGGCCAGAGACTCGGACTAAAATATGTGAATTGTCAGATTTGGCAGGTGTGTGTGTGCTGCGGCTACGGAGTGGTCAAGACGTCTGTGTGTGTGATGGAGCAGGACAGGAAAGAGATGGGCGGTCATTAGGGGGTTGTTGAGTGTGTATATCCAGTGGGGGTGTGTGTGGGTAGTCCAGTGACAGGCGACCAGATACCTGGCCTAATTCAGTCACTTTGATCGGAGCACTCGCGTGCATTACTCCCTAAATATCCAGCCTGATTTTTCCAGAGCCGCATCCTTTCTGACCCTGCTCTCGACTTATTTTCAACCCCTGCTGGGCGTCTGCTGGGAAGATCAACCGTCTGAACCCCTGTGGCCCTCTGGGACTCGAGGGAAAGATGTCATGATGTTTAAAAGTAATACAGCATCGTAATGCACCCGATTCATCCTCAGTACCACAGGAAGTGCACAGCGGATCCTTATCATCAAGCTCTTTTTTTGTTTAGGAAGTTAAGTGGTGGTGACGTTGAAGTCATGCAGTCGTCGCTCGGTTCGTTTATAACCCAGCTTTAGCTTTTTACTTTTGTCTATTGCATTTAGGCTTTAAAATGGGCTACATTTGTGAAAATAATCATGATAAACAAAACTTTTTGAATGAAACTGTTGTTCTTGATGACAAAAATATGTGATTTCTGCAGCACCCTATAAAGGTTACTAAGCTAGTGACCTGATACTCTGAAAACCTAGAGAAAAATAAATATAATAAAAAATGTCATGTACAAATACGTTGCAGTTATACTTTTAGCAGGCCAAACTGGTATAATTAAAGTCTGCTAAATTGGAATACCTTAATTTAAATGTACCTAATGTACTTTAATAGTGAAATTAAAACACATTTTAGGCTTTAGATATTACGAAATGTGCATTGTACACAAATATTACTCCAAATGTATATATATCAGTCTCAAGTGATCTGTCCGTAAATATGTTAATAGATTTGAAATATCTTGTATATACAGGCCTTAATTTTGGGGGAAATAATATTCTTTGAATTATATGTAATCATTTTTATTGATACTTTTTGGTGCTGAATCAAGTATAATTGCTGTATGATCAGCATTACTTTCTCTCCTTTCACAGTCTTTTCATTTTGTCGCTGAACTGGTTGCAATGCATTTTGGGATTGCCATCTCTGCATGCTTTAGAATACTTCAGAAGGTATTTTTGGAAGCAGCGTGTCTCTGGATTCCATTTTGGAGTGACCTTTGCTTCTGGAAGTGCTGGGTTATTGTCTTTGTGCAGGTGTTTGAATGTTGATGCTTCCAACATTTTTGGATTCTTAATACTTATATGGTGGCTATAAAGTCGAGATTTAAAGTGTATACCAATTTACAATGTGTAATTCATAATTATTAGCAATCAAACACATGACACATTGTTTTCTCTAAATGAAAGAATTTCGTTTGTGCTTCAGGATCCCTTATTGTAGGCAGTGTGCTTCATAGCTTAATTTGTTTTCTTCTTTAAATTTTATGCGTGTCATATTGGAATTCTTCATCATGTTTACTGAAGTTAAAACAGTGCATCACAAAATAAAAAAAAGATATTCAAATTGGAATTCTTATGTTTTGTATTTTTCAGTCAGATGGTGTTTACATCCAGACAGCTGAATGCAGTCATAGCTTAATATTCTGTACGTGGGAGGGAAAATCCCTCTTATAGCGTGAGGAATTCCTGCATTTGTGTGTGTGTGTGTGTTTTTTAATTTATTTTTTTATTGCCTTTGCATATAATCAAAATTAAATCTATGTTAAATGATACAAATCCCCATAAATAATAGTATTTTATCTGTTGCTTCAAGAAGTAGGTGGTTAAAGAGATTTTCTTTTGCCTGTTATATAGCAGCACCGTCCCCAGAGAGTCAAAGATAGCCGGTATTTTTACCATCCGCACAGAGGAAAACAGATTGAAGTCCCAGTGGTTCTGGAAGGCCCAAATCAGGTTTGGACTGGCTTTCTGTCTCTCATAGCAACCCATGACATCCTTTTTGACACCAGCCTCCGACATCTGAGAGAAGAAGGGAGATAATCATATATATGCTTTTCAATTGGAAACCTCAGAATGTTCAAAACAGGATGAACCTTTATGGAACCTTCTGATGATATTCAGTAATAACAAAAAAAGGATTTGTTTTAATTTAATTTTTTTTCTATTAGCTACAGTACAGTGTGTGTATTATTGAATGTGTATTTTGTGAGTTACGTTAACGCTGTGTGTGTGTGTGTGTGTGTGTGTGTGTGTTTCCATTTATATGTGTTTGAAATTTTAAATGCAGTTGGATTTATGCTGTTTGTGTGTGAGTTTGATATAAACAAGGGGTATTCTAGGACAGAGATAGATGTTATGAAACATTCATTTGGGGTAACCATGGCATGGTAATAATGTCAGACGATAATGTCATGTTACAAAAATATTTATACTACCATTCAGAAGTATGGCTTTGGTAAGATTTTAAAACGATTTTAAAATAAATAAATAAAATCTACTATCATTTTAATTAAATATAGAGTGTAAATAGAAATATTGTGAAATAAAATAAATTAAAATGTAAGTTTTTTCTGTGATTGCGTAGCTGAATTTTCAGCATCATTACACCAGTCAGTGTCATACAAATCATTCTTACTGTATATGCTGATTTGCTTGTCAAGAAACATATATATATATATAATCTATGTTCAGAATAGTTGTGCTGATCAAGATTTTTGATACTTTTTTATTAATTGACTAGAAAGCTTACAAAAGAACATCTATTTGAAGAGTTTTTTGTAACATTACAATTTAATGCACTCATGGTGAATAAAAATCATTTCATTGAAAAAAAAAAAAATTAAACAGAATCATATTTTACTATGCTATAACGTCGATACTATTCATGTGCAATATAATGTTAGTGCTACAGTACAGTTTTGAAACGGTGTGTTTACATAGAAATAAAGGTACTGTACCATGATATTCTTTAAAGTACCTTGAAGTACCACAGATATTTTTAATGTGCACACAGAAAAAATATTTCCACCATAGTAAATGAACACTTCACACTATCTACTCTACCACAGTACACTTTAGTACACTTCTTAAACTAGGGGTTTAACTATATAATGATTGGCAATTCCATAATAAGAAACATACACACACAATATCATTACATCATTAGTTATCAGCATGGAGAAGCTAATTAGGGAGATAAATCAATTCATTGCGTTTATAATTCAGCAGGGAATTTCAAGAAGAAACATAATGAAAGATACAGTAAACTTTCCCTCACGGCTAATCAAGTTCACCTTGTACCAAGAGCTATTCTTCTGTAACCGCTCTCATAAACTACGTGAAGGGAGGGCTATAGCTCCACCTCCCCAAAAAAATCAATATATTATTATAAAAAAGATAGAAAGAAGGAGAGCAAGTGTGTAGGGCCAAAGATGTATTTTCTGGTGTCCTGTTAAACGTGTGGAGAGGATTGCAGATTGGACAGTACATTCACACAGGAGATGAGTTTGCCATTCCTCTTTTATGTCTGCCTTCACAACTCACAGCTTGACTCTGTCTTGTGCCAAAAAGGCATTTTCCTTTCTGCTGAAAGCCTAGATCTATTACTCTTTCTTTCTGCAGAAATATGGATTCAGTGAGGGTTAGCAGAGGACATGCAGGCCATTAGTCGATCAATTGCGGTTTGTGTGTGTTTTCAATTAAAAGCCCGGCTAAATATAAGAAGCTATTCTGAGTCTGTGCTTCTCTAACAAGCCACAGGTGACTTTGTGTTATTTTAGTTGCAGATGCTCAGAGAGACTGAAATTGAATAAGTAATGTTTGGTAATTGAGCTGTTTTAATACAGAAGAGAGTAAGTCCCAGTTTCAGTTCACAAATCATATTTTATTGGTTTAGTTTTAAAGGACTGAAATGTCTTCTGTCATCAATGTGCTGTTTTAACAATAACAAGAGAAGAGAAGGATTTTTTTAATTAACTCGTCAATTTGTTTTGCTTTGTTTGGTCAAATCAGAGCAAAATATATAAACAGAAACAATGCATAGTAATCATAGTAGTCTTGATAGAAATCCTCAGAGGAGTATATCAAATTCCAGAGCATGCGCTTTTTAAATAGCCCTGAATAGCCGACTTCCTGTTGAGCGGAGCCTATGATATGAAGTACGAAAGTTGTTTCTGCTCAGTGAGATCTGTATGTGTACTAAATTTCATATGAATACGTGCAAGTATGTGTGAGCTATACATTAAGTTGTCTCACTGTTTTCCAGGGGGTGCTGTAGAGCTGTGAGGGGTCCTAATGACCACAGATTCCAACATGTGTGATTTTTTGAGCGTGTTAAACCCCCCCAAACGCCCCAGATAGTCAACCCCTGCGCCTTATGCCGAGTTCAGACTGTACGATTTTAGCCCCGATTTCGACTCGCTGACAGGTTTTGAGAACTCGGCTACAAATGCCCGAAATCACAAATCGGTGCTTGTTCACGCGACTGAACTATCAAAGATGCGATCTGAGAGAATCGCAGACAAGTTGTCGACACCCGTGAGATATTTGGCATGCTATATTTGCAGTGAAATGTGTTCTGACTGAATAACATCGGTGATTACCTACAGCCAATCAGAGAGCAGCATCCAGGGCATTGGGGTGCTGGGGGAGGAGTTAAGACGGTATTGAAGGTAAATATCCTTCTGTTCTTTGCAAATGAGTGCACATCAATTTGTATGTCAAGCTTCTTTTGCTTGCTACCATTTTTAATAATAATCCCAGTCTCACATGAGAACTCCGGTCTTGCGCACGCGACCTTGCGTTTTTCCATGTAATTTCTTTCGTGTGTTTGATTGTGAGACATAGTTTGCGTACCTAGACAAAGCTGTCGGCGATTCTTCCTATTGTAAAGTCATGCAGTGTGAAACCCCCTATGACCGATCTATTGTACAACGTGAACACAGCAGCGGCTGAATGTTACCCCAAATAATCATGCAGTGTGAAAAGATTGCTTTGTGACAAGACTGCTTTGAATACCGTGCAGTCTGAAGTAATCAGAATAAAGCTATTTGTTGCAATAAAAGCACTGTTAAATGCATATAAAGGAGGTTCAGTCAGATCTCTCTCTCTCTCTCTGCACTGTTCTCATTCTCTATTGATCACTTCTGTCCTCGTGCAGACAGGCCCATCCTAAATGGCTTACTGTATATCCTGCAAACAACAGCAAGAAAAATATTCACACGTCCCTTGTCACTTTTGTGTCTTTGTAAGTGAGACTTTCTCTGTGTGCGTGCGTGTGTGTTTTCTAACCACTGGACAGCCCTTTAGATCTGTTTTGCCATTAACTTTCACTCAGGCACAGATGAGGACAGTCCCAGCGGGGCCTTAACCTTGACCTTTGGGTCATTTCAGAGTGTGAGAGTTTGAGCTGTGTGTGTGTGCAGATACTTCTCATTCTGCTTGTTCTCTCTTTCTGCCTGAAAGAGGACAGGTTGTTAGATTAGAGGCTGTGAAACAGACCTTGATAGGTCAGAGGAATTAAAGAATCAGTTACTAAGGCTTATGTTGTTTTAAAACACTTTACTTTCCAAAACAGAACACAAAAGGAGATGTTTGGTGGTATGTTCGTGCCTCTCTTTTTCATACATTGAATTATGCCAGTAACCAGCATGACAAAAACTCTAGAATTTTCTACTGTGCCTTTAAATTACTGCCTCAAATGCAGAGTGTTTGTGACAGACGGTGAGTGGGCTTAGATGCCTGTTGACCCTGCTTGTGCTTTTCGGGTTTGCTTGTTTGTTCCTCAGACAGTCCTTGTGTGTAGCGCATATGTGTGTGTTTTTCGCCTTTGTTTTGATCCTCTTGTCGTATGCGGTGGCGTGCAAACAAGTGTGACAGCCACTTGAAATCACAGAATGACAGAGTACATACATTACTCGTTGTGTGTGTGTGATGGGATGCGGGCGTGTTTCTTGGACAGGAAGTCCTCTCCTCTCGAAAGGTCACCCATCAGAGCCCAATAAAGAATGGAGATGAGGAGAGAGGGATGAAAAGAGAGGAGGAAAAACACTAGCCGAGCCAAAAACACCGAAAACAAGCGCCAGTGCCGGAGGCCACAGCGGTCAAGAGCAGCACAGAGGTTGCAGAGCGACTCCCACAGCGCACGAGTGCATTAAATAAGCCAGAACACACACAAAAACAAACCAACCTGCTGGTAAAACACACACTCATTTATCTCTCTCTTTGGCCTTTCAAAACCTTTACGTCGTATCTATGTTAGTTTTGATTCTGCTTACACAGAACTGTGGTTTGAGTTATTTACATTTATTCATTTATTTAGTGGTCCCTTTTATCCAAAACGACTTTTTGGGGTTTGGGATTCATTTAGTTAATGCATTTTTGTAATTATATACTGTAAATTATATAAAAGCAGGTCTAGTGGTACAGTATATGTTTCGCCCCAGTTATACACTCCTTTAAGAAAGCAGTTGTTTATTTATTAATTTTTTTTAATAAAAGATGGCACAGAATAACTTTTTTTAAATGATAATCATAAGTGTCAGTTTTGAAAATTGAGATTTCTACATCTGAAAGCTGAATAAATAAGCTTTCCATTCATGCATGATCCTTAGGACAGGACTATATTTGGCCCAGATACAATATGAAAATCTGGAATCTGAGGGTGCAAAAAAATCCCCTCAATATACTGTAGTTCTTTGCACTGCATATTACTAAACAAAAATAAGTTTTTATTATATTTACAATAAGAATTTTACAAAATGTCTTCATGGAACATGTTTTTTACTTAATATCATAATGATTTTTTTACATTTTTTTTTAACATTTTTTTATTTTGACCCATACAATATATTTTTGGCTATTGCTACAAATATACCCCAGCGACTTAAGCCTGGTTTTTTGGCCCAGGGTTAAAATTAGAAAAAAATACAGGTTAATGCAGTAACTGCACTAAAAATTACTCTGAGATCAGAAAGGTTAGTAATAAGAAAATCACTAGCATCATTTGTTTGCAGATGCCTCTTTGTTTGATATTTTTGAAAATGGTTTGAAAGAACAACAGAAGTTCATGCCTGTAGTTAAAAAGTAACTCCAAAAATTTGTATTGTGAAAGGTCACTTTGTTACCTGTGAAGGTGACTGCCCTGGTTTGACTGTGGTTTCCCGCAGCGCTGGACTGGATAGAACAGAGCTGTTGATCAGTTAGTCACACTCGCTGATTAGAGGTGACGCAGACTACCTGGTTTCCAAGATGATGATTGACAGGTCATATTAAAGGCAATATGAGGTGAGGAGGGGGATGGGGTGAATCATGGGAAGTTTAGCTGACAAGGCAGGTCAGCATGACAGTGCGCGTGTTAGAGAAAAGAGAAAATGACAGTGGAAGTGTGACAGCTCCGTTTCCTCCTTCATGCTCGGCCGCCTGTGATCCGGCCGCGGCCTGTCGCACCGCGCTGCTGATTGTTTGATGGCTGTCGAACACTAACCCACCTGAGTGTTTGCATATCTGCAAACTGTGTTCGGCTCTCACAGAGAGAGAGAGAGAGAGTGAAGTGTTGTTTACTGCTGCGATACCTTATTCATACATCCATGTAATACTCCTCACAGTTTCTGTCCCTTTCTGTTCATCTGTTGTTCCGTCTGTCATTCCAGGGCTTGACACTAAAGGGCATCGCACACTGCGCTGTTGAATTTTCCACGTGTGTGCTTTTTTTTCCCTTTGTATTCATCATCCATTCCTAACAAAATGCTTGCTACAGATGCGAAAAATCTGATTTTTTTATGACGAATGTTTCAAAGGCAGTGATTGACACAACGTAAGGTCATATTTATTTTTTAACGTGTGAAAATTTTGGGTGAGACTCTGAATTTCTGACATGTCATTCAGACAATTAAATTGAAAAGGATACATTTTTTGTGTGAATGTAATTTATTCTAAAGCAATATTCTCATAAGCGTTGTCAGCTCCTATTTACTTAAATGGAAATATTTGTTATATCTGCCCACTTAAATTGATTTCCAGGGCCTTTTTTGCTTTTATTAATTCCATTTCCCCCCAACCTAATTAAATTTATGTGCCATCTTTTGTGAAATTCATAAAAAGCCACTGGAGAGCAAACATAAGCATTCGAAAAGATGGATTTGCAATGCAGAAAATTGCAAAATTACTACATAAATAATGTTGCGAAAGTAAAGTTTTAATTAATTAATTTTTATTTAAAATTATATATACAAATACGCTGGTGAAAATGCAATGATACTTCTACAGTACATATAAATCTAATCTAAGTGGCGACAAGGGACTGTCTTAATTTTAGTGCGTCATGGATTCATTCGTTCGCCTGATTTTTTCAAATGGCTGATTAAATCCCAAATGAAGCAAATGTCTGCCTTTACGAATGGCTCACTGAATCCTTGACTCCCTTAGTTCATTCAAAACTGAATCATTCAGTCACAAAACCCCACTGCGTGTTGCTCAGAGATGCGTGACTGTTGGATAATATCCGAGATCTCGTTTGGAACCGTTTTCGTCAGTATTTTGAATAAAGTCACTTAATGTTAACTGCTTATTTTTTTTAACTGTTGTATAATATCAATGTCACATTTGCAATCTTAATGATATTCTCTTGGTCGTGTGGTGTTGCTTATGTTATAAATATAAAAACACATTTTTACCGCAGTATGTTTGTATTTCTTTGTGTGTGTTGTTGAACTCATTTGTTTTGGCGAGATTCTCACTCACACAGGCAGCATGACCTTTAACTGGCATGACCTTGTTACTGTCAATACATATCTATCTGTCCAACATTTGTCTGAAACTATCTGCAACATGCTAGTACATGTAATCTGACTATATTGTTCTGTCTGTCGTTCTCTGTCTTTCTATCTATTGTTTTATATCTATATATGTCGTCTCAAACTGTCACAACATGCAATAAAAAGTGTAGTATCTATCTACCGTTCTGTTAGGCTTTTTATCATTATATCTGTCTGAAACTATCCATCCTCTTCATTCCATTCCAACTGTATGTTATTCTAAAGTTTTGTCGCTTTTATCTATCATTCTGATCGCGTTGTTTCATCCGACCCAAGTGGGGTTGGGTACCGAGACCCGGTACCAGTATGGCATAACTAGTATGTACCGAACCGAATCAGTTCAGTGTTTTAGTTAATATTGTCAGTAAGTCAGTATTGGATGCCTGTTATAAGATGATTCATTCACTTGAACTTGAGACTTCTGGCATTGGACCATAAGATTGTTTCATGAGCTTATTTTATTTATTCATTTATTATTGATTTTGTCTTTTATTTAATGTAATTTAATGTATTGTTTACAGAGTACATCTTTTTCAGGTACTTTATTATTTTCCTTTCATGCAATTTCATGATAAATCATTCAAGTGAACAGTTGTACTGTACAGTTTCATATTTATTTGCATATTGAAATGAACAGTTCTGTATCCCTCTGTGTTTTTATTTGTTCTGTTTGGAAGATAACTAAGCCCTTAAATCTCCTTTGTAATAGATATGATTTTAAGTCAAGAACAAGCCATTTACAGCTGTATTTATAAACTGCTTACTAATAACTATTAATGTTGGAACAGTGCTTTATAAAGGATGAACCGACTGTTTACTAATGCTTAACTAGTGATTCATAGTGTGCAGGTATTATAAAGTGTTACCATTTTTTATTTTATTTGATAAAGTATCGATTCAGGCACCGGAACCGCTTTAAAAGTATTGATTTGGCACCGGTATCAAAAAAACCCTAAACGATACCCAACCCTAGACCCAAGTCATGTAGCGTTAAACTCTCTGTCTGTCTGTCTATCTTTTTATCTATCAGTCTGTCTCAGGGTGCTTTCACATCTGTGGTTCGGTTCATTTGGTCCGGACCAAGGGCAACAAATGATACATTGTAGTCCACACTGATTGCTCTGGTCCAAACCAGTTGAAACGAACCAAAATTCCAATGGAACTCCCAGAAGTAAACAAAGCGAGGAGACAACAAGCCGCTATTTAGTATGGAGGGACGACTGCGCTGGCTGATTGTATCGCTGGTCATCGTATACTATATAGTTTGTATACATCACTTTAGACAAACTACAATGTTTTAATGCACTGGAAACGGCGAAGGTGCATCGCAAGTCACTTCAGCTCCACCTCTTCAAGGAGGTCTCGGTACGCTTTTTTGGTCCGCTTTTGGTGCGCACTCGGGTGCGATTGTAACATTCACACCTGCCCAAACGAACCGCATCAAGTAGGAAAACGAACTCTAGTGCGATTCAACCGAACTAAATGAGGCAGGTGTGAAAGCACCCTTAATCAAAAATACATAAATGGTAAAGATGTGTTAAATAGATGATAGTGATACTAAAGACATGTTTTGTTTAGTTTTTGCCGTACCATAAAACCTTTCCAGACACTGCATTTGAAAGAAATATACGAACATTTCTTCAACTATGTTCCTTTATACAGCGAGCTGAAAGTGTTATGTGCATCTCCTGAACTAGCAAAGGCAAATGACACTGAGTTGACACTGTTCATACTGGCCTTTGCAGAGTTGTTTTTAACAGTGGTTGAGACAAGTTGTGTTTATGTGTATGAGATTGTTTCTTGGAGTCTCTGTATGTTTGATTTAATGCTTATAAATGATTGTTTAATAAAGCTACACCATGTGACAACAGTACCAAAATCACTTGACAAAGACGCACTTGATCGTCTGTTTGAATACGACATGAAAATGTGTTAAAACAACTTCAGCGCAGCAGTAAAGAAGCACAAAGTGACCAATGATTCATCTTAATGACACATATCTGAGTCTCTGTTTTTGTCCTCCTCTGAAGTGTTTTGTTGAACAGCAGCTTTGAAATGTCCTCCACTTCTACCAGGAACAAAAATTCAATTCAGAAGAATGACATATAAACTCTCATCTGCTCCGAATACAGTCAAAGTCAGTTCAAATGAAAGGTTCATTGTCAGGAAATGCTGCTGAACTTGAACTTTGAACAGTGATAGTTTTCCACATTAAAAGCTGGATGGATATACATATATATATATATATAGTGGGTCTTTAAAAAATGGAAAGGGGTAGCAAAAAATCCAGCTCTCTAGAAGACAATGAAATTTAGGGACAGAAATTTAAAAGTTACCTTTATTTTGATAGTTTAAATGAATTAATATGTGTTTTGCAGCTGGTCTAACAGGCTACAAGACCCAGCAGGAATTGGGGATTTCCTTGCCGGGAATTAGAAGGATGCCGTGTGTTAAATTTGAATGTGTTGACAGAGCTTTTCGGTTTGAAGGTAAATTGACAGACCTTAAAAGGGAGTCCATGGATGAAGTGCGAGTCAAATGTTACACATTTGGTAACAAATTTAAAAAGTGCTCTTGACCGTAGACGGTTGCTCAAAATTTCAGAGGATGTTGTTAAAAAGAGAACCTCGGCTCCAGAAAGGTCTCATTAGCTCCCCCATCTGTCATCTGCAGTCATCAAGCCAAGTCACTTTGAAAAACACTGTTCCATGTGATGCAGATTGGTCAAAAGGCAGAAACTAAACCTGTTTAAACAAGGGTTATAATACCAAGAACATCAATTTTGTCTATACAGGTGAAGATGCTGGCATGAGGTTTACACAGGACTGTTTTAGTACAATTTTTAGTAGCATATTTCAGTATACTGAGGAACAAGCACATGGCTTGAGTTGTTTTTCTTTTTGTCACATGCTTCTCTGGCTTTCTAATAGAGCACTTTGAGTACGTTATAGAAGTGTCATTTTTCAACAGGGTCTCATACATGTTTATTTTCCTCGATCTCATGGCATAAACGTACCTTGGTGCACTTTTTAGCGAGACACGAAATATATACCAATACGTACATATCACAGCTGTTTCCAAAGAAATGCGACGAAGTGGCAAACTAATTTTGGGAGGAGCATGCACGATCCTCTCTTCCTAATCATATATCATCCTATCAGAGCAAGAGAACCCTCTTGTTATATTAATATGCTGGGAGATGAAAACTGATGCTTTTGAATGTTAGCATCACGCATACCAAGCTTCATATCTTTGGCTTTTCATAGACTTTTTAGGTTTGTTTGGTTACGCACAAGATACGGCACTGGAAAGCTCTGTTTCAAATCCTGCGTAAGGATTTGTGTAAAAAAAAAAAGAGGCTTCACATAATTAACCTTTGTTTTAGTGCAACTAAGTGGACATTTCCCTTTGAAACTGTGGAGAAACTTGCAGTAAGGTACATAAAAATTGCGTTGCAGAAAAAAAAGTGCACAGAGGTATATATTTTTTAAAAACATTTTCTTATGAGAACTTTAAATCCTGTCTGGTCCTCAATGACAAGGTACTGAATCCTCCAGGGGGCTAGCTCTCCTACTTGCAGCCTCTCACTTGAACACTGGACTGGCTGAGGTTTGATGGTCCCACCTGAACGTAAAGTCTGAACTGGCTCTGGCTTGTACTCAAGCTCCCACTCAGCTGGATTGCCTTAGTCGCTGGTTGTTTGCGTACTTCTCCTCCTCAGGGTTAGGGTCAGGGCTAACCTGGGCAAGTCCATCTGCTTCAGATTTGCTGAAGATGCAAGTAGCCCAAATGTATGCATTGCAACAATGAAAACAAAGGTTAATTGGAATGCATTATAACACTTTCCATTCCATTTTTTTTTGTGTGGCTTAAGCATCTATTAATGACGGGAAGATCAAACCCAGAAGATCAGTAAATCCTGGCCAGTGATGTCCTTTAAGTACTTCAGTAGAAGATCCTACAGAATGTAAAAGAAATAGAATTTAGAAACACACGGGAGTCATCAAAAATGATCATAACTGGTCTTTTGACTGCCTTTTACCCAAACTTCTTCCTCATATCAGTATGAAAAGCCTGCAAAAAGTACACGACAGATGCATGTTAGGGATACTCTTAAAACAAATGTGTTAAAAACAGCACGATCTGTGTTATATCTTAAGACACCTGTTTGTCTAGATTGGGTGGTTTTTGTGTGAACCCCCTGAGGCAGCTTGTATATGGGTAGGGCTAACTCTCTTTTTTTTGTTTCTGTTGCCCTTAGGCCTTATTTTCAAGAAACATGGAATCTTATCACCTATACGCATTATTGTGTATCTTATCAGCTATACGCAGACGACATTCAGATTTATTTAGCGATCAGTGCTGGAGCCTCAAGCCCTGATCTGTCCTTGGTATCTTGTCTAAAGGAGGTGATTAGCTGGTTATATAGCACAGACGTGTGATTGCGGGAAAAAAACCCTGTGGTGTTTACATGAGTGACAATAAACATTTATTAAGATCAGTTAAACGTTGGATTCTCAAAAGTAGGAAAATGAAATTGGTTGTTTGACATGTCAGTCAAACGGCATTATGGGCGGGCCTTGCCAAAGAAAGTGGATATGAATTCCAGGCTACGCGAGACTAATGGGACAAAAATATCGAAAATATCTGAAAAACTGTGTTTCAGGAACACACAAAGCTTTTATAGGTTTGGAACGACATGAGGGTAAGTGATTCATGTATTCGGCGCTTCTGTAAAAACACTTAATTTCGTCTAACTTTAATTTCTAATTTACTTTTGACCTCTACCTCGTTTAAATCTGACTCCAATTTTAGATTCTCTGAGATTAAAATTATAATACTAAATTCAGGTGCTGATCTTGAATTTAGTTATCTTAATTTAAAGACCTTATTCTGGATGAGCTATACTTTCAATTATTCGTTCATTGTGGGACCTAAAGTCGCCTGAGTCTGGCGCCATCCCATAACATAAACTCGCCAGTCTGATAATTACTCAGAGGTTGGAGGTTTGGCTAATATTTTTTTTTATGTCAGCCATCAAGTGCTTGCCTTTATCAAAGAACATAGTTTACTTTGTCTCACCAATACCCAACGTGTTAACTTCAGTGATAAGCAGAAAATCAGGAGGTCTCCAGGAAACGTGCCAAATGCTCCGTTTTTCCCAAGTCTCCAGTGTGTCATATCCTGGCTGCAATATTTATGCGCACAAAAGTGTCCTCACAATCTACTAGTCATAAAGATTTCAACAGTCTAGAATGAATCAAGAAATAATGTTTATTTTATTTGTCTCTATTAGTCTATTTTGTATATAGTTGGTGTAGTAGCATTACCTACTTTGCCCACAAGGAGGCAGTGCATGCTCATTTAACTTGGTTGCAAGTGTTGCTTCATCTGTAGCGGCTATTGCATTCAGAGACAATTATTATAAGCCCAGTCAGGTGTGGACTGTTAGCGCTGTGTTCCAGTTGGTTGTTTATTGTCTTTGAAGTTCCCTTTTCCAGATTAGCTTTTATTGTTTTGTTGCATGTTCTTGGGCCGCGACAAGTTCCTGAGTTTTGACTTTACGAGGAGATCACCTCGCTCTTACAAAAGTACTCTAGGCATTGTGCTATTTATTTGAATTGGTTTCAGAAAATGTAATATCATCCAACAATGACTGATATTTTGCTGAAACTACATACTTCTTTTGTCAATTGAATTTAAGAGCAAAACAACGCAGCACATGCACAATTTTTTACGTATTTGACGTGATCAGCCTTGTTTACATACAGGGGAAAAAGTATGCACATGTGCATAATCATGCCAAGTGGAAAGTAGACGCATGTTTTTCTATGTTTCTGGATCTGGGATAATTTCCGTTGTATTGCTGTTGTCCAAAAACACACCTAAATGTTAGGCCTGTTAGGAATATCAGATGTTAATCACACAAGGATTCTATTGTTTCCTTGAAAAGTTTCAACAGTAATGCCAAATGATAATGAAAAAGACAGCGAAGGAGTACATGAGTCGTGTTGTAACTGAGACCTGGTGAAGATTCAAGATTCAAGATTCCTTTATTGTCATTGTATAAATACAACGAAATTAGAGAAGCAATCCTTTGGTGTGACACACACAGTGACATTAAAAATAAAAAATACAATTTAAAATACAATAATAAATAAAACAGGAATAGCAACGATGTATTTCCTATATTAAGTAGTGCAATGTAATGTTCAATTAAGAGGTAGTAACAGGTGCAAAAATACAGTATTAGCAGTAGTGCAATGATGCTTGAGGATATGAACCTAATTAAGAATACAATAATAAATTAAAAGGAATAGCAGCAATGTATTCCTATGTTAGATAGTGCAATGTAAATGTTCAATTTAAGAAGAAGTAACAGTTGCCAAAAATACAATATTAGCAGCAGTGCAATGATGCCTTGAGGATATGAACTTGATATAATCATAACATTCACATTGTGCAGATATTAGTGTAAAACTGTTCAATATAGCAGATGTTTACTCGTGTTTACTCTTGATAAATAATAGCATTAACCCACTAAACAATGGTCTTTTTCAGACGTTGAAATGATATCCCCTGACAAACCAGAATGAAAATTTTTATGACGTCTTTTTATGACGTCTTTTAGACGTCCAGTATTGGTATAGGACGTCCAAAAAACGTCACTAGACGTCCAAAAGACGTCATAAAAATACGTCATAAAAATTTTCATTCTGGCTTGTGAGGGTATGTAATTTCAACGTCTGAAAAAGACCATTGTTTAGTGGGACTTTACAATAAGGTCCCGTGAATAATCGCTAATACATTACCTACTGTAGAATAACTACAGTTACGATAAGTGTATTTACAAAATGGAGTCCAGTTTGAACTCTTAATATGAACACCTTATTTGTAATAAAAATGCCCAAACTGACTGAAGTTTCAGTCAGTTTTGAGAGGGGTGGTGTAAACGGTAACACTTTATAAAAGAGAACACTGCTTTACTATTTGCTACGGCTTTTTCCCTTGGTGAATTCCTAATTTGCTGCTTATTATTAGTTAATGAGGTAGTTGTACATTTCAGGTATTGGGTGGGATAAGGGATGTAGAATAATGTCAGGTAGAATATGGCATTAATATGTGCTTAACTACTGTACTACAAATAAATGCTAATAAAAATATTCTAGTATGTAAATAAACAACTAAGAGACCATAAAATAAAGTAACTGGAAACTTTTGAGCATCTGCAATGATGTAGAAATAGCCTAACGGCATATGACGTACGGATTGACAAGTCGTGTCAATCTAAAATTCTCTTTCCAATCATTTTCTATGAAGTGATGCAGGAAAATATTGTCCCACTGGTGCTTGTGTGGTAACACTTTAGAACATTTTTACTATTAACTACACGCTTTCCCTCAATAAACTACTATTTTTTTCCCTAATTGATATTAAGTAAAGTTGTTATGTTTAGTTATTTGCTAGACTTAAGGATAACACTTTGCCCTTCATAAAAGACCCACCCTCCTTAGTTACTGTTGCTATGCCCAGCTAGCCATGGTGCATACATCAAGTTCTCATGCTGTGAAAAATACATTGCAGAAAGCTCAGCAAATTTCTGCAGAAAGCCCATTCATAAAGACTGACTCCCCCAACCTCATTCTCATTTATTAAATATTGTGACAAATGATTACGGTTTCAGCTACTTTACTAAGAGCGTAAACGACTCTGCTGTTCTTTGCATTGTAAAATTGAGGCTCGCTCTGACCAAACAGGACTGGAAACTGTGTTGACTTCCCAAGTGGAACAAAAGAGAAAGAACAAAAGTGTTTTTGTTTTTGATCTTTATTCTCAGTACTGTCAGCATCTAAAGAGAGAACACACTCAGGTGGTATTTTGCTTTCAGGGTAGCAGAATAAACTCTGAGATGCTGTTATGTTTAATTTTAGGCTGTGCCTCAAAGAGACACTAAATGACATTTTTACTATGCCTTCAGAAAAAAAATCTGTAACAGTATGTATTAGAGAATTCTAATGAATTAGATAAAAAAAAAAATAATGCATAAAAAAGATTCATGACATCTCCAAACAATATGATATGTCACATATTATATTTCCTGTCTGTTGTGCAGTTGTCATGCTACCTTGACTCAAGGCTTTGGCAGAATATGCTTAATTTTTGTCTCTGCAGATTTTGTGCAAAGTGATATAGATATGGTAAAAAATATGTCAACCAGAGTGAAGTGTCCAGCAGGCTTCAAGTGAAAGCATAATCAAATTAGCCACAATATTTAATAAAGGAGATTGAGGTTGAGGGAGGAAGATTTTTATAAATGATATAAAAATATTCTATATAGAATATTATATTCTGCAATTCTGCAGAAATCTGCTGGGCTGAATAGATGAAGTCTGTGGATGAAGATTCATTGTAGGTCTAAGTCAAACTGCTTTTTTTCTCAAACTACAAATATCCTAATCACTATTGTGGATTTTATGAATCAGCATTTTTAATATATTTAATATATTAGATTAACTGATTTTATTAAGGGGTTCCATGGGTTTATCTTGTTGAGTTTAAACTGAATGTCACATTTTGCATCTATTGCATCCACATTCCTGTTTCTCTTTCCATATTTTATGTGTAGTTCATATGGTGGCAAGCGTATGACAAAATAACTTACCATTAACCATTTAACAGTTTTTTCTTTTCTCTTACTGTGGATTATATTTCTCAAAGTTATAATGCATTAAGTCTCATATCTTGCCATTTTACTCATGTTACTTTACATAAGCATCACACCTGTTTTCAACATTGATTATAATAAGAAAAGGTTTTTTTTCGCAACCGCATTCTTGGAACACACGGGTGTGTGAACAGAACAGGAACATGCGCTCTGCTGCACAAACGTGCTTCTACCGGGTGTTACGTGTTTTAATGTGTGTTTTGGGTAACTTATAGTGATGGAGAAATAAGCTGTGTGTCATCTGAAAGTTTTATTAGATTTAGTCAGTTTTCCACTGGAGCCTTTCTCGTCAGTTTTCTGTTCTGCATGCGATTCATATTCTCCACTTTTCGCGCAAAGCTGCTGTCGGTTAATGAAGGTCTGATGAAAGAACTCGCGCCTCGACTCCTGTCATGTCAGAAAGTGGGAAGACTTAGTTTTGTGGACGTTGCCATCTTTGATGTTAATATTATTATTTTTAACGGGTCATAGGCGCTTATCCTTTGAATTTAATTCTCATTTAAAATAATGTTGTCAGTTAACCGGTTAATAATTGGTTAACGAGCGTCGGTTGTCGGTTATGAGAAA
>JAUCMU010000097.1:3737283-3769888 GCA_032275025.1 Enteromius treurensis | reverse complement strand
ATTGTTACATTCACACCTGCCCAAACGAACCGCACCAAGTAGGAAAACGAACTCTAGTGCGATTCAACCAAACTAAAAAAGACAGGTGTGAAAGCAACCTCAGACTATCCATCCGCATCATGCCGTAAACAGTCTGTTTGTCTGTCTGTCAGTTTTTCACTCATCCATCAGTCCACTTCCTGTCTATCTATTTATCTTTCTTATCTGTCTGTGGTAGGAGCGGTGGTTTTGAGGTTAACAAGTTTTTCTAGATGAAACTTTTGGAATGTTTATTCCATCCTGTTGTCACACATTCTCATGTTTCATGTGTGCTCGTGCATTTACTTTGCTGCCTGTGTGTACGTGCCTCAGGATTTGTGTTCAGGTGCGTGATTTAACGAAAGACCAGCAAAAACTTGGCTGTGTTTCAAAGCCATTAGCAGTGAGTGGGCGTTACAAAGGGAGAGTGAGGACAACTGATTTAGGGCTATTCAAGCTGTCACACGCAGGCGCACTCTTACAGTAGATCTGTCCTTTTGATACAGATGAGAGCTCACGGCTGACTTACTAGCCTTGGTGAGTTTCCAAATCCTTGAGCACTAAGGCCGTAATAAACTTCTTCAGCTGCCTGTGCTGGACAGCGACTCACCAACAATCACTTTTTCAGGGAGATGAGTGCTTCTCGTTGCATGAATAACTAATGCGGTTCAAGCGCTCTTCATGTATTATGTCGGAGCCGTGGCGTAGTGTTTAGTGCAGGTGCTGCTCCAGTGAATGCCACTTTGCACACTTGTTCATAATGTTCGAATCAGCGATGTATCAAAGGCATTTAAATGTGACTGTTGGCCTGTTGCGGTGGCACACAAAGTGCTTGATTGCTTAAAAAACGTCATTTCTTGACGTAATTGGCGTAATTTGGAACTACTTTGAATTTGGTTGATGTTGCGCTGCTCGCTTACAATGCAGACTGTGTGAGACCCAGCAAACAGTGGAAACAAGATGCAACAACACTAGAACGCTCTCATTAAAATCAACAAAGCGTAGACACAGTGTAAATAAGAGATTTATTGTGCAGTGTAGACAGTGTTTGTTATAATAGGAGCATTCGCTAGAGTCTGTTTGTGGGCAGTCAGTGAGCTCGCCCTGAACTTACAGTCATGTGAAACAGCGTAAACTCACAGTGACAGCTTTAGCGATTATAATAGGATGGGAGCATTCTAGTATTTGTCACATTGCTGGTTTTCTCTGTATAATTTATTCAAAATCTGCTTGTTATGGGTGTGTAGCATACATAAAGACTATGCAGTTGCCTCACGTAAAATATAAGTTAAGTGCAGCTAGCGGTCGCCGTTGAACCCAGATTCTTACATGGATGACAAGGTTTGAATCTCTGCTTTTGTCTTTATTTATCATCTGTTTAACATCTTTATCACTGAAATAATAAAAGCTTTGAGTTAGCTATTTACACGCCTGTGTTCCAGTAAGTACCTGAGTTTGTCTGAATCTGTGACAGTGGATCATTTGTGAGGCCGGATTTAAACCGGGCGCTTGTCTTGTTCCCATCTCTCTGCTGGGATGGATTACAGCATGAACAAACAGTAGAGAGGTGGAATCCAGCCATCACAGAAAGTAAAGCTGATATAGACAGACAGTGCTTGAATGTGTGCCAGTGACTGTTGACACAATGTGAAAAAGATAAAGGAAGGAGTAATGTTGTTCGGTGCCTTACAGTACACTGTAAAAGAAAACTTAGTGAAATGTATGGTAAAATAACTGGCAGCTGGGTTCCCAGAATCGTACCGTAAAAAAATATGATCGGAACATTGTAGGTTTTATGGATTTTACTTAAACTTTAACTTAAAAAAGCAGATTCAGTTCGGATTACCTATATTATGCATTACTTATGGAGTGGTGACTTTTTTGCAATTTAAGTCACATCAATTCATTATCCTACAGAAGTCCTTCTATATGCTATTCTGGTGTTCAGGAAACATTTTAGATTATTATTATTGTTGAATATGATTGTGCTGCTTCATATTTTTGCAGAAACTCTACTGCATTTCTTTGCAACAAAAGTCATTTGTTGCTTTATGGATGTCTTTACTAAAAAAAAAACTAAATAAATGAATCAAAAAGTCATGCTGAACCCAAACTTGTGAATAATTTCTCATTATTTACTGTAAACATCTAACAACTGCAATTTTAGGGGTCTCGAAGGATGCCACGCATAACCATAATCCGTCTTTGTAGTTTATTGCCGGTCTGTGATTGGTGGAGGTGGAGATGGAGCTGTCCGCTGCGAAAACACCAAACTTGGACAAATCATTCAGCGACTCGCCTTGCCTCTTGAAATATATTTCCTTTGTCATCACATCCTTCCGAATACACTTGCGCTTTCACAGTTAATGGGCTTGATTGTGATTTAATGAAACTTTTGGTGTTTTCCAGAACAGAGCGAGCCCTGCCTATGAACCCTCTTGAGCAGTCAGTGGGGTTACTGTGAAGTGAATACGCTTTACGAGGCTGCATTTAAATTCACTATGACCTAAATACCGCAGAGGATCTCTGCGGGGAAATGACAGCGTCGAAAAAAAGCATTGTGTTCTAGACAGAGCAGAGAGGTGGAGAGGGGGAGAATGAAGGTGAGAGAGGAAAGAGAAGGATCGCTAGCATGACATTTCTGTCTCTTTTGGGCTCTATAGCGTGTGAAGGCTCTGTTGGCGAGGCCGTACACACTCACACACACTTGTACGCTATTGTGTGGTGTGTACGATAAGGCACTGTAGCCGAACGGACCTCGGTGTGGTTTAGCATCATACCGCTGTGCTCCACCCGTCTGTCACCGCGGTTACCGTCTGCTACATACTGGAACGCCACAGCAACCGTGAATCTCTGACACATTCCGCCGCCTTCCTCTTTCTCTCGTTCTTTCATGCTCACAGTTTTTTATCTTCCCGTTCTTTGTCCCATGACAGCTTTAGTTCTGGATGGTAGCCAGCGGTCAGTAACGAGGATATGACATTGTTCTTCTTCCAGTCACGCTCACACTCACACACACTCTCTTTTTGAATGTTGACTCTGTAACCTGCCTCGCTTGTGCATGGTAAAATAGCAATTAGGTCAGTGTCTGGCACTATATTTAGCTCACCAAACTTCCATGAAGTGATTGTTCCTCAGCGCTGGGCAGAGCTGGAGCCTGAGCCAAGACAAAGATGGCTCTGAACGACCTGTCTCACTGCTGCAAGGGAACAAGACCACATAGGCGTACATTCAGACAGGCCGCTGTTGTAAATGCTTCTGTAATACTCCTAGAAATGTTTCTTTTTTGTGTTTTATTAACGCCATGTGTTTACGTTACAGATTTTATGCTCATAAGAGTCTTTAAAACATTGAAGCATTCATAACAGATTTTCTTGGTAAAATGTAAAATCCACTGTATTGTTGCTCAATGCATGGAGTAATTGATCGTGATAATCTATCAGTTTAAAGTCGGCATTACAAAATATAACACGACATGTTTGTAGATATTTAAGAAACTTCAATCTTATGTTTACATGGCTGTTTCTCTGAAAAATAATGCTGTAGGCAGTAATTCTAAATTGTGCATTTCAGGCAGATTCCCCACAGGAAGTGCTGTACCAATTTCAACCACTAGCTGGCAATATTACATACGCCTAATGGATAGGGAGTTGGATTTGTTACCCAAAGGTTGTGGGTTCGAGTCCCAGGTCCGACAGGGATTGTGGGATTGTTTGCTGTTTTTTCTTCCAATCACATAGTCTGTTTAAACTCTGCCTCTTTTTTTTTTTGTTTTAATAGTTGACTGCAAGCTCACATTCAAATTTGCCTCCATCCAATGAACAACTAGTGGATAGAACAAAGTCCAAACAAAGGCCCACCTGTTACCTTCACAAAGTTTTCCCAGAAGAAAGGATCCGCCACTATTTCCATCACAACTTGAATCTCTTCAAGCGGAATGTGATGTAAATCTGAACCCTGTTTCTCTATAGTGTCCTGCATCCAAAAAAAAACTTCTGTTCAGTGGCAGATTAATTAGAGGCGACGTGACAACTGAAAGCCCTTGGCTCGCTGTTCCCGGACACCTGCGGAGGAACTCTCTCAAGCAGTGTCCTGAAGTACGCGTTTACCTGAGTGAACCCGTCACGGGTGACAAACGGCTCTAGCTGTCTAGCTGACTGCACTTCTCCGTTCTCTCTGCTTATGTCCAGCACTCTAAAACACGACTTTCTCAACAAAGGTTAAACAACAGGGGAGTGATGTATGGGTGTGTGTCTGCCTCTCAGCTGCTCTCGGTTTCTGACCCACCATAAGATAAACACTCCTGCCTTATCGGCATCTGTGGCGGCCACAAACCCTGAACCGATCGATGATGGCTAATTAATACAGCTGGGGACAATGAGACTCCTTTTTTCTCTCTTCTTCCCTCTGCTTAAATGAATTACGGTTGAGAGAGAGAGTGAAAAACCCTGACTGAAGGTTTGTGTTTTGACTCCTATGCCCTGGTGCCCGTGCTTTCTCCCCGTTTGCCTCCAAATTTACTTGAAGTAAAGATAATTGCTCAATTGCATTAGGGTTTCTGAGGGGGTGAGAATCTACACGTGATCACATGTGCTTAAAAACACTATGATGCAATGCTAATTACATTTGCAAGGGGTTATGTTTTTGGTCATTGGTTTAGGAAGAGCTGTTTTCACTGTTTGCTCTTTGGGCAGTTGTTTATGGTAATACATTTCACTATACTCAACTCTTAATTTCATGCCAAATGAAAGTTCTGTCATTATTAACTTAATGCTAGCAATTCTTTGAGCAAATCATTGAGACTACTATAGTTTTTTAATTATATTTTAATTGGTATTTCTATGCATATACAGTACTGTTTGCATACTGTATGTATAATACTAGTGCTATTTGAATATAAATGCACACACACACACACACACATATATACACTATGCAGACTATTTATTTTATATGTTATATACTTTTAATATGAAGCACAAATGGGATTCGAGAGCTACAAAACATCAATACAACTCGTCCCGTAGTGTTTCCGTGTTCCTTGGATGAATAAAAAGGTTCAGTGAGGTTGAGTCAGACTTTCCATTTTGAGTCAACTTTGCGTTTAAAAGAATTTCAGACTTCCCACGATACACCGCTCCCTCGCCGTTTACGCTCTTTCGTCCCGCTTATTATCCAGCCGTTCGTAATGCTTAAATACTTTCCTGGAATGCAGATAACTTTTCTGTCCTCTCTACTTCTCATCTGCTTCTACATAACTAATCCTCTTAACGCCTCTGAAAATCCTGTTCGGCGCATTTGTGTTTGCGTATAATGGCGCAAGGCCGTGTGCGTGTGCGGTTTGTTTGTCTGCGGCTCATTGTTGGACGCAGCCGAGTGTTTGGGGCGAGATCGCTGTCTGACTCAAACTCTGAGTGAATAATGACAAAGCGCTGATTCTATTCAGAGAAATGACATTGCGCTTCCAGAAGAGACAGAGAGGGACTGTGACTGATTCTTTTTTCCTTGCTCTCGTTCTCCATAACATTATTTATCTCTCGTTTTCTGACTGGCCGCCCCCTCCCTCTCTCCCCGCTCCCCGTAGACGTATGCCATCTCTGCAATAAAGTATTGTCTGTTGGTTTATTGATTCATTTACTGCTTCTAGAACATTCTTTTTGAAGGAGGAAGGGGTCAGACAGCAGCACATCCATCAAGCGGCCGATTGGGCGAGTGTAATTGAACTCATTTCGGGTGTGTCATAACAAGGATGGAAGGGGGAGGCGGTTATTTGGCCCCTGATGATCTGAGGTTAAAGGTCAGCTCGGAGCATTTAGAGAGGTCCTGCTCTAACTGTGCGCGTTCATCCGGAAGAAAGAGGCGAGGAAGGAATCAGGGAGATTTCCTGTCATTCAGGGAAATGGATTTTGCCACTTCCCATCAGTCTTGAAGCTGAGCGCGTGTGTAGGGTATGTGTGAAAGACTTTTCTCTCGCGGGATAAAGTTCGCTCCGCTTTGCAGTGTGTTCAGCCAAGAGCTGGCCAGTGTCTGATCGTCACGTAACGTGACTAAAAGCTTTGTTTTGGATGGTGTAGTCAGTAAAAAACACAGATTATTCAGCAGGTATAAAATAAGTGGTCGGGAATACTGTATCCTGTTTCCTTGCTATCAAGTGATATAAATACAACTTGTGAACATATCTTGTAAGCATGACTTTGTTTCCGGGCATTCTGATAAAAACCTGTGCATGACAGTCTGATGCATATTTCACAAAAATATTCTGGCTGAAATCGCTCGGTCCGTGTGTTTTTGTGAATACGCAGATTTTGTGAATACATGCCCGTAACGGTCTGTGCTTGCCATTTCAGACAGAAACTGTGATTCTACAGTGCTTTAAGACCTTTTTTCTCCCTCCTCCTCTGTTTCTGACGCTCGCACTAATGCACAGACCCCAAGTTATTCATTAATTGTATTAAGATGCATTGTCTTCTGGCTGTTACTGTTTCACACAATAAACCTTCTTTAATGGGTTTTTGTTGCTCTAATTTCCTCTGCAGATCAGTCCCTTGAGTTCATTCAGTGGAAGTGATTACAGAGTGGAAACCCTTCGAATTGTTAATATTTTAGTAAAATATTTTATGTGCATTAAGCACAAGCTGTTTCAGTGACACTCACACAGTAATTAAGAATCTATACATGATGAAGATACTAATTATTCCCCTCCTGAACTGATTTGTTAAAGTGTATTCAGTTATGTGACTCAAATTTAGTTTGTTAAATGTTTTATACATTACACATTTTATACATGTTTTATACAATACCTTTATGTATTATTTCCTTTTTTAAACTTTATTATTACCTGCCTTTTTAAAACCATCATATTATCACTGAATTTTTCCACACAGACTTCCGTACGAGGCTAAAGGCAATACTTCCCCCTGCTGTCCTGGAGGATGTGTGAATAGACATTAAACCGAAGCATAAAGTGTTGCTCTCGGCAGCAGCTGTACTAAAACCCTTGATCTTTCTTGATCTAAGGGTCTCTCTCTCTCTTCCTCATCCAACATCTGTCTTTCTCTATTTCTCAACAGACTTGATGGTTCCTTCTATGAGATCATGTGGGTGGACTTTGAGATTGACAATTTCATCAACCTGCGGTCATCGCAGTCCATCCGCTGGCAGATAGAGTATCCCTCCACTGGAGCGTCAGCCGAAGTCATCTCCACCATCTACATCAGCCAGAGAGACCTACAGGGTATCGTACCCATCGCTGAGGTTCGAACGCACCTCTCACACAACCTCAGGGCTTTCTAGCATCCATACTTCATTCCTGCCTAATATATTGTCTCGGGTTTATTATATATATATCTCACTAATATTATATTATTACTTTTTTAAGTCACATTATTTGAAGCTGGAGTTCCCATTTAATGAAACTGAAGCACCTCTTAGTCACAGGAGCAGATTTTGGGCTTTATGCATATAGTCCAATCCACTTTTGGACAAGAACTAGATTGCATTTGATGAACTGTATAAGGATCGCCCACCTGAACTGTCTTTTAGACAGGTGTAGGGATTCAACTCTATAGGCATTTAAGTCTTTAGGTCTTCCAGACATGCAGCCTCCTGTGGTTCAGAATGATATGAATAACAATATTTAGTCATGTCAGAAACGTAGCACGATAAGAACGTTTAATGCAAATAGACCACAGCAGCTCTATTTGCATCTCTCTGCTTTGTAAAACACAGCATGAGCAGTCAATAGTGAAGACGGAGAGCAAGAGATGTTTGGTGTGAGGAATTTTCTTAGTAAAATGCTTTTTTTTGTAAGTTTTAATGTATCCTCATTATTTAGACATTTTTAACTTACGTTTTGGTTATTGTTAGGGACAGTATATTATTTAGTTAACAGGAAATTTTAATGTGGAAATGAGAGAAGAAGACGATCAGGATATGAGGTTGGTCTCCCGCATCAACGCTTGCGCTAAACACTAGGCCATTAGCCAGACACCCCCATATTTGACCTTCTGCTAGGTCAGGTCATGTGTTCTTCCCCTGCTGTTTGCATCTCCATGAGACATGTGCCACCAGCGGGGGGGAGAGGTGACTCTCACAGCCTCAATCCGGGCTCTCCTGCTGGGGTACATGATTCCAGCACACTCCCATCAGCTCGCTCTCGACATGGAGCCTCTCACAGCGTTGAATGGCTGTTTCCTCTGTGGGGGAAAAGTCATAGAGACTGAAGAGGGGGGGGGATATCTGTTTTTGTATTTTTCTACATTATTTTTTTGGAATGAAATGAAAACTTTTATTCAGTAACCATGCATAAAACTGATTAAAAAGTGATGGTAAAGTCTAGATATTGTTACAAAAAATGTATTCTATTTAAAAACAAAAAAATGCTGGCATTTTGAACTTTCTAATCGTCAATGAATCCAGAAGAAAAATATTATTTAGCACATCTGTTTTCTTCATTGATAACTGAAGAAATGTATATTGAGCACCAATTAGTATATTAGAGTGATTTATTAAATGTCATGTGAAATGATATTGACATTAATATTTTTACATTAATATGTACATATTTTTAAAATGCAGCATTGGTGAACTTAAGGGCATAAGAGACTTGCATGTATTTAAAAAGACAAAAAATATTAATTTACCAAAAAAAAACATTATATGTATATATTAGTGCTGTCAAACGATTAATCACATTCAAAATTAAATGTTTTGTTTACATTATGTATGTATGTGTACTTTGTATGTACTTTATTGTGTATATATAAACATGATAATATGATAATATTTACATGCATATACATTTATATATATATATATACACACACACACACACACACTTATATTCTCATAAAATATATAAATATATTTAAACATAACGATTTTCTTAAATATATTCATGCATGTGTTTGTATTTATATATACATAATAAATATACACAGTATACACACTTATATTATGTAAACGATAACTTTTATTTTGGATGTGATTAATCGTGATTAAGCATTTGACAGCACTAATATTTACACACACACACACACACACACATATTGTTTATATATAGCTTTCTTTTTTCTCTTCATCTTCATCTCTATAGTACATGTCCTCAGTGACATCCAGTCCAAACCTTTTAAAGTTAGAGCTTGTTAGAGTCCCTGAGAACCTGTCAGCAAAGAAAGACAGAGACACCTGACACCAGAGACTTCCAGGCAGAAAAGGTCAGAAGATGAAAGACGGCCCATGCTGGAGTCCTGGACTTCCTGCAGAAGTGGCCCAACACTGTTCATTAACGAAAACACACACACACACACACACACACACACACACACACACACACAAAGCCACACACAAAACGCTAAGTACGAGGAGGAGAAAAGATGAGGTACATGGTGCAATAACAGTTAGTAATGCTTTTGCAGAAGATTGAGTTTATACATCAATGGCGGTAAGTAATAAACTGTACCGCAAATGTAATTTAATTTTTACATCAAAAACTCACTTTCGAACCCATCCTGTGTGTATTTACCCCATAAATAAACTCTTTAACAGGACATATTTGTGCTCAGAGTAGCTTTTAGAACTCGGCGAGTTCCAGTAGAGATACGTCCTATTAGCAGTAATTTGCCTCACTGTGTAGACGCTATTTTACCCACAATGAGTATGTAGTGAAAGAGGCTATTTCACCCCTCTCCTCTCTTTGGTGTTGAAAGCCAGTTATAAATTGGATCAGTGTGGCTCTTTCCTTACATCTGAGGTGCTGTGTAATTCTGCTTTGGGCTTGTTAGAGTGTTTTAAGCCCCAGACGCTGATACCTCCTGGCCATTTTCTTAGCTTTTTTCCATCTCTCTCTCTCTCTCTCCCTATCTCTCTCTCACTCTCGTACCTTCTGCCTTCAAACTCACCTTTTCCTCTATTTGTGTTCTGTATGTGACCTCCTCTATCTTATCGTTCTTCTTCTGTGTGTGTGTGTTTCCTCGCCGTTTGAGTTGTTCCCAGCGGAGTGAGCAGAAGCAGTTGAGTGTCTGAGCAGTAATTAATTCTTAATTAGAACACTTGTTTATCTTTGTTGTTTGAAGATTCCAATGAGTTGCTGAAATACCCAGCGGGCCGTGTAGCTACGAGAGGGGCGGGGCTTTCAGCTGCGCCGCTTAATACCAGTCTGCCTGCGTTTGTTTACATTTGGGAAAGATAGCAAGAGCGGGTGAGCGAGAGAGAGAGAGAGAGAGAGAGGGCCATGCTTAATAGTTTGAAATTACAAATTTGCACGGCGATGAGTCGTTGCTATGGAGAGATGGGAAAAGAGAAGACTTTAAATGAATTGCTTATGCAGTACTGTGGTTTATTTCGATTACTGTTTCATGTTGTGTAAATGATTAATGAGTTATAGCACTGGAAATGTATAGGAGGATATGAGGACAGTCACTGCATGAGCGATTGAGAGGGGATTGAAGTGTTTCATGAGGAGTTAGAGCACTAGAGAAGACATCTTTCTGTGTATTTGGGCGTTTTAGAAGGTATATTTGTGGTTTATTTTCATTTATATGTTTATAGTTTTAATACATGGCACATGGGACAAACGTTAACTGTACATACTATATTACAAAATATATATCCCAGCAATGTTGCAACATATTTTCTTTCAGAAGCAACGCTCACAGCTTAAACAGAAAAAACAGTATTTAAATCAAGGAAGGTTGTTTTAATGCCTTACAACTTTTAATTTTGAAGACTACTACACATTTTCTTCTACATGACAAAATAATAGTTTTAATTGACTTGACTTAGAAAAAATAACTCAAATCAGTTTGTTTGCTTTTGCTTTTATGAACAGTAGTTAGTATGTTATATAGTAATATTAACAGTGTGTTAATAATTCACTAAATAGCTTGTATGGGAGTATATTTATATATATCATAAATCATTTTCTAGTTAGGGTACATAGTTGTTATATTCCCTGTTTTATTGTTTTTGTTTTCACTAATATTTGTATTTATTTTGATTGTAAATGTCGGTTTAGGTTAAGTTAGATTGGGTTGACTGGTGAGTTGGCCCTTAGTCCATCCGTTTCCGTCAGTTTGACCCATTCAGGCAGATTTGTAGAAAACAAGTTGTCTTACTGATCAGCTAGTCAGCCAATTGCAAGCGATATCTAGGCATCCTCTCACATATTTCACCATTACCCCAAATCACATTCAGGTCATGCTTTACAGCCTCTGTCTGGAACATTATCTCCTGGTGTTGCTCTTGGTGACTTAAGAAAAATGAGTGGTTTACACCCTATTTAATGCTTTTGGTTTTTGTTACGTTGATTATTTTGTCACCACATTGCCTTCCTGGCCTCCTTGGATGAAGCAGCAGCAAGAAGGGCCTGAAGCTTCAGTCACACCTGCTGGGAAAAGGCAGGAAATTTAAACACCGTCCCGCCTGAAGCAGTTCATTTGGGCCATTACCTTTAATTTCTCAACCATACCTTCATGAGCCATCTTCTTCAAGTTTTTTCAAACACTCACGCCTTATTCGTGTCTCTATATCTCTGTTTGTCTTCCTCATTAGCTTAGTTTGAGCAAGCAGAAGAAGGTGGAGGAGAGAGGAAGAAAGCAAGAAAGCCAAAGAGAGAGAGAGAGAGTAGTCTTGTCTATATTTATCACAGGCGGTACATGGAGCTGCCATGCCTAGTTTTAATAATACGGTATGATGAATGGATGTTTCCCACAGGTCAAAGAAAGAGTGGAAGGAACAGTGGCATCGGAAAAAGAAAGTCTTAAAACGTGAGCCTAAATGGTGAGGTTTTGCATTTTTCCCGGAGTGTTTAATAGTCCGACTTTCCCTTTGTGTTTCTGAATAAGACAGAGCGTTGTATTGCGAGGGCCAGGAAGACGGCGACTCCTGGGACCGGAGTCCCTAACAGGCCTAACGGAGGCGCACAGTCCACCGAGGGCTTTGATCACTGTTCTATTCATTGTTGCCTTGCCAACTTAGATTTATCACTCCCTCTTCAGAAGCTGTTTTATGCTGTAAATACGATCAGCAACGTAAAAATAAAATATAGCCCATCAAGAACCAAATGCAATCGATAGCCAAGGTGCGAGCAAAACAAAGTATAGGTGTTTTCTTTCTTTTGGAAAAAGGGAGATTGTTCAGCATGTCATAAATACCGCTGTGAAAATCTATAGGAAGGCATTTTATTAGGGAAAAGCATTCTGATGTGGTAGATAGTAAAACAATAATGATAACTGTCAGTCCATGACTCAGTGGTTTGTCACACGCAGGAGATTTTTTATTTGCTATTTTTCACTTTTCTTTTCAGAAATACAAGGCACTTTCCTTGAACAAGATGACTTAGGGGTCGTTCACACAGTTTGCTATTTTCCATTTTATCATACCTTTCCATTATTTTTCTATGTAAACATGCTAGACAGATGTGCTTGAGTGTTGTACTTGTGTCTTGTGTCTTTTGCATCGTTTCGCACGTGAAATGCAGCACTCGTGTTTCAACGTTTTAAAAAAACACGTCTTGTGTTTTCTCTGCCATTGCTCATGTTTCTTACTCGTCAGGTCAATATTATTACTACACTTATTACACTTTATTAGTATAAATTAAATCTAAATTAAGCCGTTGATTAATCTTGATAAATGCAGTTAATGCTGAAATTACCATGGGAAAAGTCCATGTTTGGTATATAAACAACATTGTGGTCTTTTACCATGGCAGCTTCAGCCTCTGTATTTTCCCTTTAAGATGTGATTAAGAAGTGCAATCACATCTTAAAGGGGCCATACTAAGGCAATTTTCCACAAGCTAATATGATTCTTTAGGGTCTTAATGGAAAGTTTGTAATATAGATTGCTTTAACATTTCTCAAAGATAGTGTAAAAAACGCTCATTTTCCCCTGTCAGAAACAGCTCTTTTGAAATCACTCTGTTCTGTGTTCTGTGACCATAAAGAAAAGAGAACACGCTTATTCTGTGTGTCAGAGAAAGGAGTTGCAGCGTAGAGCAAACACACACACACACACACATACAAAAACACACACCAATTCCTAACCTCCTGACTCACCTGGATATTACAGCGTGGTTAGCGGAATCATAACACACCAGAGGGTCACGAGGCTCACGCACACAGACTGCACAAAAACGGTTTGGAGAAAGGTTTCCCGTGTTTCTGGCCCTATTAGAGAGCCTGTAATTCAGAGTGTCGTGAAGCTAATTGTCAATTACATCTGATCTATCAGTCTCAGTGCCAGAGCTGCCAAGTCCTGCCAAGACGCTCTCTACTTCTCCTTCTACTTCTCTTTCATTCTCCTTTTCCTTTCCTCTCCCACCTCTGTGCTCTTCACCTCTAGAGCTTTCCGAGCGCTCTCCTTCAAAGCAGGGCCATTGCACAGCAATTTGGCTCGGTGAAATGGAATTGTGTGCGTGTCCGTGAGAGAGAAACTCAGACAGAGAGAATGATTTGCTAGAAATCGCTGCTTGTTCGTATTTGTATTCCGCACCTAAATCCAAAAAAGCGAGGGCAGAGTTCTTCAATGTTTTGCTTGATAAGGCTTGTCGGGAGAACAAAAGTAGGTTGTATTAGCGATTCATCTGGAGGAAAAAAAACGCTCGACTATCACTCTGTACCCCGCTGATGCTAATGGTATGTGTATGCTCTGTTTTTGTACCCTGTGAACTCCTGTTTTCCTGTTTACCTCCTTACGTCTGACTTTCTCTGGCCTGCTGGAAGAAACAAGAGCCAAAGCATTTAAAGTTGATTTTGCGTGAGGTGCCGTGCTCGGCAGGCACCCGAGCGTCCGCTCTCTCTTCGTGTGTTTAATGGGTTTGCATTAAATCGCCACTAAGTGCCTCCACCAATTTACCACTCACAGCTTATCAATGGAAACTAGAAAGAGAAGCGACAAGCAGAAAAAAAAAGCAGAGGATGTCTTTTAGAGGGGTTTTAGAGGTTAATTGTATATAAAATGTTTGCATATAC
Organism: Enteromius treurensis; assembly: GCA_032275025.1. Lineage (NCBI taxonomy): Eukaryota > Metazoa > Chordata > Actinopteri > Cypriniformes > Cyprinidae > Enteromius > Enteromius treurensis. Next base: position 3,755,900 of record JAUCMU010000097.1, on the reverse strand, counting down.
ATATTTCCATTTGATCAGTGATAATGCGCATTTAGAAGAAGAGTGAGATGGTGGCAGAAGTGTTGTTTGATTGCAGTGTCTGTGTGTATTTGTGTGATAAAGGTCCATGCTTGTTAGATGAAAAGTTAACGTTAGACAGTGTGAAATATTGATGTTCAGTGTCTCCCTGCTGTGCCCCCTGTTAAAGTTTCAAATGATTTTTAGTTTGGCAGCAGCAGCCGGTCCACTTTCCTGAATTGCCTCCAGTCTTACCTAATCGCATTACTTTTTAAAATGAACTTTTCTAAAGTAACATGTTAGTTTATTATTATTATTATTATTATTGCTATATTTTATGTTTTTTATTTAGATTTAAATTGATTTTATTGATATTATTTGATTTTATTATTTAAAATAATTATTTATTAATTTAAAATCTGAATTAGCAGCATTGCAGCAATTATTCACTTATTGAAGTTGTTATCTTCAGTATCTTTATATTTTTAATGGATATTAATTTTATGGATACTGTAATCCATTTTTTTTTAGGATTCTTTGATGAATATAAACATAAAACAGTATTTATTTGAAGTAGAAATATTTTGTAACTTTAAAAATGTCTTTACTGTTACTTATGATTAATGTAATGTAGGGTTGGGTCGATAGACGATGGCATCGCCGATGGCCGATAGACATCACGATGCTGAGCCGGCATCGCGACCCTCCGCCCCGCCGCCGCAGCAGCAACCAGCTTGTGAAAAACATGCTTAATTTATGGCGGCAAATCCATGCCATTAATAAGTGAGCGCACAACTGATGCTGGCGAGCACGGTAAGCTCATTTCAAACCCTCGCGCACGCTTGATATGTCATCCGCGCGCAACTCAAGCACTTGCGCGGGATCATTCCTGCGCGCGATCTTCTCGCATCTGCTCGCGCAAACACTGTTGTTTTTGTCAGTCGTGAAACGGGGCTTGCTCTTTTAGTTACAACTAAACACCCCCCCAACGCCATCGTCCATCAAGATTCACATTAGACATCGTACGATGCCAAATTGGTCCACATTGCCCAACCCTAATGCAATGCTTCATTCTTTAGGAAAGGAAAAAGCAGAACTTGTTGAAAGGTGTATAGAGTGTATATAGGGAAAGGATCTAGTGCATAAGAGTTTGTAAAAGTAATGAAAAGCTTTTACATTTATTTAACGAATGAATATAATGAAGCTGTATGTGGTTGTCGAAATTTATTTCTAAAAGGTTATACAAGATATAGTTATTGTATGCACACAAAGCCGGAGAGACAAATGCCAACCTCTGGTGTTCACAAAAGAGAAAGCCTCAGGCAGCTCAGAAATCACATTTCTGTCCGTATACAATAATTAGTTACTTTTTATGTAACAGTAGCGAACGTTTGCCCAACACTGATTAGCACATACAGGAAATCAACTGAACCGCAGAAATGTGGGACACAGGACTTAGCGGCTCCGCTTGTCAACAATAAGCCTTTGAAATTGTGAGACGGGAATGCAGACACGTACAATGGTTGTGAAAGACATCTCCTAATTGGATGCTGACATGCTCAAGTGAGCTGTGTGATACAGGAGGAGAAATGTAATGAATCTGCTAATTAGAGGTTAACTTGAAGTGTGCATACAGCTGTCAGAAGAGTGTTTAGTTTTATGCTGATGACCACATGCAGCTCCTCCCACTTGTTTATCCAGTCGTTTTTATTGTTGGTTTCGTTTGATGCCTCGTGTCAGAGCGATGACGGCCGACCGCGTTAGTCTGATTTTTGCCACAGGTTCTGCTTACTTGCTAGTGTTGTTGTAATTATTCTGTTTCTTTAAGGGTAATTGTTTTCTGCTGCGACCTGCACATTTCACCAGCACTGTCGCGTTTACAAGCTTGTATTTCAAAGCTTAATTACGGTCAGTTACGAGCTGCCGTCCAGGACTTGGAGGTGAACCATGCGGCTAGATGTTTGTGACCTCCCTGATTTTATGGCTCTTTTGCTTTGTATTAAATACAAGATGAAAGCCATTGCATTTATAGCAGGTGCACAGCACTGATAATGACAGGCAGCGGTGATGTACTTAGACACAGTGCATTGTGGGGGATCAGGTGACACTGCCGCCTCCCCCTCGAGAGTCTATTTATTTCCATTCCAGTTTTGGCTTCCAAGTTTGAAGTCGCGAATAATTGGATAGTTTCTCTTACAAAGCAACAAAATGACCTGTCATTGTAATTACACTGACATTTACTGTGACCTCTTTCTGTACCAACCTGCCTCAAACCCTCCTGCTCCAGTTCTCTGAAGGTCGATAACCCCCTAAACCCAAATTGCACCGGATCAAATCGCCTGGCATTGGAATGACCCAGGCATGGTGACATAAAATAATTAGAAGCACATATCGATAGTTGCTAAAGTGTTAATGTGCCTTAATTGGGTTCTGTTTTGAGCAGACATGGTCTCCATCCACTGTTTAAATGGTAGGAGAGTTTCCTGTTAAATCCATATTGACAGAGCCATACGCAGACCGTTATCCTCAGAACTTAATTAGTGGTAAGCATTACTACAGTACTTTTCAAAACCCCTAATGTTAAACTACACGTGCTTAAGGCCTTAATCATACCTCAGATCATGCAGCTTGTTGCGAACTTGTTGTACGTAGCCTACTGTATGTTGTAAAATCTCAGTGACTCAGTATTTATCAGTTATAAAAACACATTTATAGTGTTACAAGCGATTTCTTTTTCAGATCAATCCTGTTCTTCTGAACAGCATTAAAGAATACTGGGGATTTCTGATGGATTTCTGGAGTAATAATGCTGAAAATTCAGCTTTGCCATCTCAAGAATGAATTGCATTTTAAAAAATATTGTAGTTTTGTAATACAATAATGTTTTACAATATTAGTATTGTGTTTTCAATCAAATAAATTCACGCTTGGTACGCATTAGACTTTATTCAGAAACATAACATCTTAGACACTGAACAGCAGTGTCAAATGTATAAAGAGTATGTACATAACCTGTATGTATGTATAAAAAGTAAAGTATGTATATAACCTGATTTTGCCAAGTGAAACATGTCCCTGGTTCAACATTGTCATTAACCAATCAGATTTGAAGAAACAGTTAACAGTTTTTTGTGAAGTGTTGGCTTACAATCAGTGTTTGGTGCTTGTACATCAGTGTCAGTCATCTATCATTTCCTCTGAATTTGAAGCATTAGTGATGGGTAAGGGTAGGTTTAGGTGTAGAGATATGGTCAAGACTATATTTTTGCATTGACATGTTGTTCTATGATCAACAAAATGTGTTGACCTAGGGACACATAGTACTTGGCAAAATCAGGACATGCATAATATATATGTCCACACTGTGTATATTTATTATGTATATATAAATAGACACTCATTCATGTGTATATTATTAAAAAATATGTTATGTTTATATATTAAATATGTGATATAAATTATATGAATATAAAAATATACATGTCATTTTATATATATGTATGTGTGTGTATTTTTATATACATAATACACAATACATGCACACATATATTATGTAAACAAAAACTTTTATTTTGGATGCTATTAATCGTTTGACAGAACTAGTAAACATCTATTTCATATCACTGCACAAGAATTACAACGATGCAAACTGAGTTAGTTCAGAGAGAATCTCTTGTTTAATTCTGCTTTCGCGGTTCGTCGTGCCTCGCTCTACTTGTTCTGTCCTGATGTGCTACAGCTTCAGCGCTGCGGTGGGCGATCTACTTGGATTAGTTGAATGATGCAGGCTTATGGTCCTTCTGATGCTTTATTGATTGGGCTTTGGTGAGGCTGCTCTCTGGACGGATCCTGTTGTTTGAGGGTTTCGGTTCAGCGCGTCCTAAACCGCAGTCTGTGCGGTGAGGTCATTTGTGGTTGTCAGAGTAATTGGGTAGAGCACTGAGGTCTGAAGACACACCACGTCCGCAAGCAAATCTGCTGGATCGTTCTCGCGATGATATTTTTAATCAGGCCATTTTTATCAGTCCTCTTCCTGGCAATTAAAATCACGTTTTGGCCCAAAATCATTGGCGTTTCACAGCTCGAAGGTTCATTAATAAAACACAGATCACAACCCTTTCGTTCACTGCAACCAATTATAACAAAATTCGCTATCCCCATCCAATATCGCATGTCTCCGTGCTAAAGGCATCTGATTGATGGTTTGTTATTTACTGTGGAGAAACTTCAGCCTCTGTACACAGACGTTCTTAGTTTTATAGCTTTCGCGTTCGCCGCCCGTTGCCCATCTGAGCCGATCCTCCATCCAGCCTCTATTTAGGGGAGGAAACACGACCCATAAATCACCACTGTGCCCACGGACACCTCTCTTCTCTTAACGCTTTGTGATATATAAGGGTCCATGTGCTATAGCTGCCGTTATGGCAGGAGGAGCTCACGGAAAATTGGATATCGAGGCAAAAGGGGAAAACAGGAAATGAGCTTAAGGATCGCAATGTGATTGGGCCTGGGGGCAAGAGAGCAGAAATTAGCATAAGACGCACAGTAGCATACTGAGATTGGCCAGCTGCATAGTAATTATTGCCCCTACTCTTTTCTAATAAATTCACAACGGGCAGTTGCTTGAACTCTGGTCCTTTTAACGGTGCAATACCCCACAGCATTCTGGAAGGTAGAAGACACAAGAATGAATTTTTTTCTGATATTGTCACATGTTACGTTTGTAGAGGAGTGCAGTCAAAAAAAGGCATTCCTTTAATAGCTTTGTGTTAGAAACAGACCAAAATTGAAATCAATTTTTAATTCAGTCTATCTCTCTGTATATCTTGTACGCGCTGGATGAAGACCTGCTAGGTGCATAAATACAGTATAAAATGCTGATTTACATTTACATTCTCATCTTGGCAAGAAAAATATGAAATGACCAACCCAATTAGTTTAAATGTACATGTAGGAAAGTCGTTTTTGATGTCTGTGTTAATTATTTTGTAGAACAGTCTGCCAAATTACTAGAGGATTCGGCAAATTGAGTTTAGATTAATTACATGTTATCTCCATGCCTGGTTTGGAAGGATGCTTCAGCCAGTTATGACTTCTTTGCTTCTTTCAGAAAGGATATGGAGTTGGAAAATGGGTAAATTGTTGGTAATTTGTCAGCGCAGAGGTGTAAACATGGTACGGAATATGCCCCAGTTATTTACTGTAGCTAAAATCCCGCCAAAAAATCGGCTTCAGAATTGCTGGCCCACAGGGTTTGGCAAATCTGGAAATTAAATCCCCCAGTTTCAGTTGCTAGAGCCCCTCTGTTACAACCCACTCACACACACACCAAGCCAACCTGACAAAACAAGTATCATCGCATATGCCAGGTTATGCAATAGAGAGAGAAAAATACATGCTCTCACAGCTGTCTGCGCATTTAGACATTATCCTGCATTACTGCTGGCTTGCATTTATTCACATGTATTTTTCATTCCACAAAGAGACAGTTTTTAGATGTATTGATTTTTGAGGATTTGTAATGCTGAGAATATTTTCAGTGTGGCTTTTCTTGTGTGTGTGTGTGTGTGAATGCAATCTAATGAACTCTGAAATAGAACCTCTTTTAATATGTGGGGTAAATCAGAGAAAAAACATTTGCGTATTGATTGTGGGAACAAGGAATCTGAAATGTTTTATTAGATTCAATAACCCAGTCAGCGGTGAATGGACCTAAATGGATGGAATTTTTTTTTACTGGTCCAGTCGATATCACCACTACTTATTCACCGTACTACAACTGAAGTGACTGACCCCTAGAGGATGGTTGCAGAACTACACCCTACTTTTTTATTATAGTCCATGCACCTTATTTTTATATTAGGATTTGAAGGCTTAGTTTAATGTTTAAAGAAAAGTTTAAGTCATTTCTTGTCTTGTAGTTTTTTAAAAAGTCCTTAAGAGTTATAAGCTTTGAATGAACCATACAAACAATCCACAAGTTAAAAACTTTTAAGTAAAAAATTCTTTGAACAAAAAGAAAAGTTACAATACTGTGTACTAAACAGCTTTAATGAGGAAAAAAACTACGAATCACTGCGAATGACATAATTGCATTACAATTGAAACCCCTTAATAGTTGTTTATTATTTTGAGAGCATAGAAAAATAACTATGTAATTCGCAGCGCTTTATGGTAATGGGTGGGCACTAAGGTACTCTTTATACACAATTTGTTTGCCATTGTTTTCTGAGCGGTGAAGATTGGTGCAGAATCGTGGGTAATGTAGTTTTTCACCTGGAATTCCTCTGTTGAATGTCTATTTGTTCAAACCAAGTTGAAGTAATATGAACTGATGGGTTCTACAAAAGCATATACCATTAATTATGATTGTTCAAAGCCATTTCCCCTCTGTAATGTTTACTTTTGGAACCCAGCTGTTGTACTCTATTTCCGAGTGGGAGGCATGAAAAGAGTTAAATGATGGTTTGGGAGAAAAAAAAGCACAAAAATATTGCTCACACCATTATCACCTATGCTACTTTGTATTAGTTTCACAGAGACTGTGTATCCTGTCAACACTCAGCACTAGCATACTGTGAATTGAATACAGGGACACCGACTCCCTTTAAAAAAACACAAAAATATGGTGCACTGACATTTTTTTGAAAAGTCTTTCCAGTAGGATATCTCTTTGTTGTTTATGCACTAATCTTCATGTCATTAAGAGGGATTCTTGTACGCAGATCCAATCAGTCATCCCTGTCCCGCCACGTACAAAATGCATTGGGCCCAGACAGGTGACCAGGAAAAGAGCGTTATCCATCCCTTTGTCTGACCCGGCTCGCTCACCGCTGCCGTGCTTCCCATTTGACAGAAACGATTTATAATGTCACACCGACACCCGTAAAGTACGAGCCACCTCGTGCTGTAACGGCATCATTCTGTTCTCCTCCACTTGAGGAGTGTGAAATTCATTAGCTGAATGGTTATAAAGAGATTAGGAATGTGACGTAATGGATATCAATTATGATTTATTCAGTCTGGTTGCATGAGAGAGAGCTGCAGCTGGATCTCTTGAATGTGAAGAGGCGAGCAGGAGTGTGTGTTTGAATGCAGTGTTTGTGTTTGTGTCTTTTTATGCAGAAGCAGCTCATTCACGCCGAGACTCTCAGAGAGCAGCGCTACTTCCTGTCTTTTAGCGGCTTATTACTGATGTCATCATACACAATTGGCTTCATATTTCACCAGACCAGTCTTTTTTGTTGAGTTGTGTGGTTGTCTGGCTTTTTTTTTGTTGTTGTATTTTTTTAGGGCTTACAGAGCTATTAAATGTGGTCCTATATGTAGCACATTTGTTAAATACTGTGCATGAGCATACAGTATGTTTTGGGTTAAACAAACGAAACAGCATATGTAACAGAACTATAAACAGAACGCAAGCACATACTCTGTTCTTACATTAGTAATTACAATGACTGGGTAAACAGGTAATTACCCTAAAAACCTAACCCTGGCAACCAACAGAACTATTATAGTATTATGATCAAAGTATTCATAGTAATGTACCAACAGTACCAAAAACAACTCTTTGTAGTCTTTATTATTTAAAACTAGTTTAATACATATAATAATCAGGACTACTTATTTGAATGCAGTGTACTGTATGTGTGTGTCTCTTTAGTACTGATGTCATCATATTAAATTGGTTTTACATTTAACTAGTTATGTAAGTTTTGTTGAGCTGTGCAGTTGTCTGTCTAGTTTGTAGATTTGCATTGTTTTTATATTTACTGTTGTGTCAAAGCATATTTTTTTTGTTGTATTTTTTGACTTCATATGTAGCTAAAGCAGATATGAACCTATCCCTCATTCATTCATCATGTTTATCTGTCAGGACCTGAGATGAAAAACTGCTCATGTCGCCGCCAGGTAGATTTTTCTTCCTCTATTGTATTGCGTCTCCTTTATTTTTCTCTCATTCCCACATACACACACTCTCAGTATCTGTACTCCTGATAGACTGTGAGATCTGTGAGGTTTCTGCCTGATTTAATGGACATTTAATGCCTAAGCCATATAGAGCTCAAGATCTGACAGTTTCTTAAAATCACAAGTAGTGTTCTTTATTCATTTAAGTGGAGTCAGTGGAGCGAATGCACTAAGTAGTTTCCTATTCATAAGTGGCATTTGTGTGCAAAACTTGTTTTTTATTCACTAACCACCTGCAGTCCGATTTAACCAGGCATTAAGGTAGCGGAATGGAAAATCCAATTAAATCATTGTTGTTTTTTTTTAGCATAAACATGAGTACTATGTTTTATGCAAATGAAGCTTATAGATTTGCACTGTATTCACAGAAGTAAGCACTGTTTACACTAAAAGTAGCCATTTAACCAAATTGTTTTAAAGGGATGTTTATATAACTCACATCCAATCAAGTCGATTCAACTTGAGCAAAATGCTACAAATGAGCAGTTCTGAGTAAACTCCAGCCAGATGTTTCATACATTTCACATAAATATAATTTTCAAACGTATATATGTTAAAAATTGTCTTGTGGTCACCAAGGCTACATTTATTTGATCATCAATTCTATTGTGAAATATAAAGTAAATTATATATATACATATATATATAAATATAAATATATATATATAAATAATTTTTATTTTTTTTTAACAATTCTTCAAAAAGAAAGTTTAAAAAAGCAATTAATAAATGTTTTGTTTTACATTTTTACTGTCACTTTTGATCAAATTAATACATCTTTGCTGAATAAAATAATATTTTAAAAATAAGTTAATAACCTAAACAGTAGCGTATTTTACTATTCAGTTTGTGTTTGTGTTTCATTTTTTATGCATTGTATAATACCATGCAAACGTGGCAAGGTGACGGCATTCAATATAGGCTGTTTTTGAACATCATTATTTCTCATACTTGAAGAGCTTGTAAATGTGACATTTTATATGCATATTTGTTTAGTACTGTACATGAGAAACACGAAACATATCGATAACACTATATAATAACTACAGGCTATGAATCATTAGTTAAGCATTAGTAATTAGTCAGGTCATCCTTTATAAAGCATTGTTCCAACATTAATAGACATTAGTAAGCAGTTCATTAATACAGCTACTGTATAAATGCACAGGAGAATTAAAGGCTCAGTTATCTTCCAAACAGAACAAATAAACAAACACAGCACAGAGGGATACAAAACTATTCATTTCAAGATGCAAAATAATATAAAAACTGTACAACTGTATGTTTTCCTACGAAATTTAAGGTTTGTATTTCATTTATCAAGTTTTTGTACATTTTGAAATAATATGTCTGTGTTCTGTATCCCTCTGCGTTGAGTTTGTTAAACTTTTCTGTTTAGACTATAAATGAGTCTTAACATCTGCTTTATAAATGCTTTACAGGGTATAAATAGTCCTCACTTAAGATGAGCTCACAAAAACAGACGCTGGCAACTACTAAATGCTTTATAACTACCTGACTTAATCATGAATTACAGCAGGACAATGTGTTAGTAAAGCATTTATTAACACACTGAGCAACTATTATCATGTGTCTAAATAATATGATTTATTAATGTAAATTTCCTTTTGTAAATGATCTTATTAAACACTGACAACTCCTAAATAACTGGTTTGTAAATAATAAAAAAAATGATAAACTGATCATTAATAAAGAATGAAAACACAATTGTTAAACATTATATATATGCTCAAGAACAAGGCATTTATGAATGAACTTTTTATGAATGCATAAAAATGTTTGAACTGAGGATGAACTACTGAGTATTTACTAATGCTTAACTAATCATTTATAGTGTGTAGTTATTATAAAGTGGTACCAACATGTTTGGGGTTAAAGGCCATACATTAACAAAGTGGCGTATGCAACTCTACACAGAACTGTCCTATTAGTTAACTAATAATGTTAACTACTAACAACAATTCTTTATTTGATCTCTCGTACCATGCATTTTTATGTAGTAAAAACTAGTTTTGAAGAATATATATATATATATATATATAAACAATTTACTTAGTGGAATGTACCACTTTTTATTTCTAATCTCTCGTGGCATCTCTGTACAGTGGAGGTTTTGAGCGTCTATCACTGGATGGCGTTGTAATGACTCATTATCGCTATGGATACTGCGATAACTGACCTCTCTTCTCGTCTTAATTACCAGCCTTTTCATGAAGCTAAAATGTCAATTATGGCCACGACCAAGCCTCCTCTGAGCCCTCGCTCTCATTTTCTATCTCTCATTCTTTCTTTTCTCTCCAATAAAGGAGTGTTTTCTCCCGAGAGCAATGCGCTCTCGTGCTAAATATTTATGCGGTAAATACTTGAGGAGATGAATTTCAAGAGTCCCAAGCCCACATGAAGACCCATTAACCCTCTCTGAATGTGATGAAATGATTGTATAATTGAGAATATGATAATTAATCTCCGTCAAAGCCGAGCCATCGTGAGATATGAAACATCACAGCGCCAGCCGGCATCAGCTTTACATTAGAAAGGCTCGGCTTCTCTGCACCTCAATTTATTGCAGATTGTTATTTCTCAAATCAATTTATCTGTGTTGGTGGTGGATTTCAGCTGTTCAAGTACTCCATGCAACATTTTAATAACATGAAAAGACAGGGTTGGAAAGTTTCAGATGTATTTAAAACTCCATACAAATTAGGGCTGACGAGTGCTTTTATTTATTTTTTTATTATCTTATGATTTACCTGATGTGTTTGTTAATTAATGACAGATTATTAATAAATCACACATAATTTGAGAAGTCTTTATTGTCTTAAAAGGAAAAAATAAGTCAACAGAAATTGCAATAGTAGCTTTATAAATAAACCAGGAAGGTGACAGCAAGTCATTGAGTCGTTCATTCAAGCCAATTATATTCAAATGAAGCAAGTGGCTGCCTTTATGAATAGGTCACAGAATTACTTGCTTCGTTGAATCAAGACTGACTTGCAGCTGTGGAATCATTCAGCAACAAAACATGGTTTTAATTAGTTTTTTTTTTCCATAGTTTGTTGCACCAAATCAACACAGTATATCGACAGTAATATATTACTATATAATATAATAGAAATATATTATAATTAAGGCTGTCGATTTAATATGTTATTCCAACTATTTAGTTAAGGAAAAAAATGATGTATTATTATATATTTAAGCAATATCTTTATCAACAAGTGCTGTTTTATTGCGAACAGCATGGGTGAAAACATGGTATTGATTTTCTACACCAGTTCAATAACTAGGAACGTAATGTTTTATATTTTACACAGAATATTGTCTGTTTTTTAGTGCAGTGTGTCTCAAAGCAAAACACAATTTCTGATGAATCTGTGACTCTTTTGAATGAATTGGGTGAGCCAGTGATTCAATAGTTCATTCAGTAAGTGAGCCATTATTTTCATTCCTGAATGCCATTGGAATGAATGAATGAAAAATGAATGAATTATTCTGCCACCTACTGGCAGTATTAGTTTCTTATTTAGGGTTTAATTTTATTAAAAATTATTTAATAACTTCATTAATTAAGTTTAATTTTAGTAAAATTTTAGTAAATTTTTTTTTGTTTTTTTTAACTTAATTAATCGATTGACATCCCTAAGTATAATATTTAAATGTAAATAATTCTAATATTGTGATGTATTTATATGTATGTATAAATGTGTATATAAAGGAAATGGTGAATGTCTGTCTCACATAGGACACGGAGATCCTGAACACAGCGATTCTGACCGGACGGCGTGTTGCCATCCCGGTCAAGGTTGTTACCGTGGAGCAGGACGGAACGGTGAGAGAGGTTGATGACCCCGTGACCTGCATCTCCACAGATGAGGACGTCCTCAAGGTGAGAGCTCACCTGCTTGATCTCATGGTACCTTCTTCATCCTCTGCCCCCCGCTCACCATCAAAAGTTCAGACAGGAGTGGGAGCTTGCATTGACGATATATCTCATCTTGCAAAAAGTCGAAGCGACAGGTTTCAGGGTGACTCAGGGAAGCCCAGAGTGGAGGCAGATGAACAGACAAGAAAAACAGCAGGTGCCTGCGAAAGTCGTTTTTTCCCCCGCAACGCTTCTCTTTTCAGTGGCTTTGAGTCGCAAAGACATCAGGGAAGTATTCACGCTCAGAAATGCACACATACACACACACACAAAAAAAAGACATTTCCAGAACTGAATAATGGTCGGGAAGACAAACGCGAGACGTGTCACATGAAACGACTGAGCTGATGCAAATTAAGACATGAAAGTTAGCAGAACCGACGAAAGAATGATGGAACTATAAGGATGAATAATTCTGATGTAACAGGAAGAAACACCTTCAAATATAAACAAACCAACCACGTCATGCCCGTCTGATTATTTATTCAAGTATTGTTCAACTTCTGCAGTTTTTTTGCTCAAATATGTTTACATGCGCACTGGTCGCTTTACTCCATCTGTGAAGTATTTGATCTTTCTCGTTCTTGTGTTCACCGGAGCAGAGCTGATTTTCTAAGCTCACGTTCACGTTCAAAACAGCTGGATGGACTGGGGTTTTCTGTTCAGACTGTCTGATAGCTCAAAGTTATTACTTTTTTGCTTGTATAGATATATTGTTTGTGTGTGTGTGTGTTTGAGTGTACATAGAACACACACACACACACACACACAAACGTCTTCATGCAGTCTGTAAAATTCTATTTTGGCATTACACTAAAAATGTAATTTTATTTAAAACAAGATATTTCAAACAAAGGTCTCAAATTAAAGAGGTATTTTAAATAGTAATACATAATACAGTTTTTGCTGTGCTTTTAAAAGGATAAATGCAGCCTAGAAGAGCATAGAGCATAGCAAAAAAAAACAAAACCTCTTGAATGATCCTTTCTTAGCGCTGTTGCTTCAATTAGCATGCTAACATGGTGCTTTAGCTGTTATGATAAAGGGAAGTAGTATCATTGTTGTACTCTACATTCTTACTCTGTTTCTTTTGTAAAAGATAAAAAAACACTTTATTTTTGGAGCCGAGGGTCAATTGTACCCTCCGGGGGCTGTGTGGAAGTAGCATCAGAGTCTGCGTTGTCATGCTCTCCTGAGCTCTGAGCTAATAACTGAACTTTCGCCGATGCTGAGGCAATTTCCATTTACAAGCAGCAATATGTAGTTTAAATACAATCAATACCCGGTAACAATGAAAAACCCATTCCAGAGCTTTAATGCAAAGTTGAACAACAGAGCGTGTTATTAAGGGAATTACAGGACGCTCATTTTCTGTTGGTGTAGTGATGGGGAAAAAAGAGCATCAGGATAGAAGAGAATCTGCTTCATGACAGAAACATGTGGTGGGGAAATTGCGGCAGGTGTACCTGTCTACTTGCAGGTGTCATAAAGATGTGTGTGTGACCTCCGGCTGACATGCGTGACAGGTGTAAACAGGAAACATGACAGCGTTGCAACTGAGGACGAGATCCAGAAGTGCACCGTAAGGATAAACTCAACTACTGGAAATGCTCACAAGGCTGACATGCTCCAGCTTTATTTATACCAGGGGCTCTCAAACTTTTAGGGGCCCAGGGACACCTAAACAAGTTAAATGTTTATCCAAGGACCCTTGGTAGTTGCAACAGCGATCAAGCAGACACTTGATACAGGTTTGTGCTCTTAGATGCCTTTTTTTATTCAGTTTTATTTGTATAATTTCTTTTTCTGTTTGATGAGTTAAGTAATCAAAAAATGTAATTTATTTAAATGCAACAGTTTGTTAGAAATGTAACAAATACAGCCATTTCTTAATTTCCATTTAATTATTCCCAAATTCAGACTTTTGCTTTTTCATTTTTCTGAATACTGTTTTAATGGTTTAAACCACTTTAATCAATAAAAAAATCATTCCTAATTGATTGAATTCTTAACTTTAACAACTTAATATATTAAGTTTTGTCTGTTTTAATTTGTCAGTATTTATAATTTAATACAAACATAATATGAAAAGCAATGCATTACCTGTTTATTATATGCTTTTAATAAAACCAAATTTAACAATTCCTTTTATTTTTACTGAAACACTGAAAAATAATTGTGATTATTCCTTTAAAGTAATATATGTATACACCACAGTTTCTTGAAGTGACTCTCTAAGAGCAGTTCTGGAGATGAAGTTCTTGTGTTAATGTTCTCATGTAGTGAGATGGCAGATGCTGAAAACACCAAAAGTCTCGCAGATGGCTTGAGTATGTATCAAATAGACGAAACCTGTGCCATTCCTTCATACAGAGGCACGCAGAGCATCCAGAATTCTTATTCAAATTAAATCTTTTTGCGTTTTATCATTCATACAGTAGTCCATATTGCAATTTGCTGTCAGTATTCCATGTTATACAGTAAACTTTATTTGTGTGGCTGTATTTTGCGATTCTGTTGCATTTTCTGCCAAAACCACAGTGCTCTATTATTATTATTTTGTAGATCATGGACACAATATAAAAGTAGAACTTTGGCAGGAAATACAGCTCATTTTCAATGGCAGACAAATGAATACATTCAGGGTTGAAGTAAAGGATAATATCGCCCTTTATAAAAGATGTCACCTTGTCACACGGCCACCCTGCAGGTTGAGGTGTGAACGCGATCTTATCTTTATCGTGGCACACTGCGGTTAATCAGTTCCACATTTGTGTGGGTTGAAGGGCTCTCATAATGATGGCTGATCAAATAAATAAAGGAGCCGGCTAAAGAGATCCCATAGGCTTTAGTGCTCAAATCCCACTGTTTAACCAGCGTCTGTGAGAGCGAGGCCACGGCCCTAATTGGTTCCTGTGAAGACTCCCTCAGTAATGTCTGCGGTAATTGAATTTGACAAAGAACAAGAAGGACAGAGGCATGGAGGAAGGGGTGAGAGTGTGTGTGTGTGCTTGTATGTACACACTCAGACACACAAAACAAAGAGGATTATAAATCAATCTTTCAGATCCTCACCCCTTTTTCCTCTGCCTTTCACATTTTTCCCCCCCTTCTATCTGTTGTAATGTGTTCATTTATTGCGGAAAATGATTGGATTTTACTGTATCTGTGCTAGTGGAGACATTGCAGGTGTCCTCTACTGTATGTAAGAAAGTGCGGTGCGGAGAGCTGTACAGTGCTAATCCGTTTAATAACTCATTCACTTTGCGGTGACAGGCAGGCAGATATCCGGCGAGCCCGTAATCGTGTAAAACTCTGATCAGGTTAGGAGCTTCTATTGTCAGTTTCAGCTGAGCTGCACAGAAACAAAATATGTTGGTGAGAGAGAGGGAGAGAGGACTGCAGTGTGTGTGTGTGTGTGTGTTCGTTTTTTAATTATTTCTCATCAGAAATCGTTCCTTAGCTATGATCAATCTTTCATTAACATTACAGAGTCATATTTCTAAACCGTGGCCATGGATCTAGTGATGGTGATTAATTTTTATTACTGGAAACCCTCCAGATCTTAATGTGAGGGATCTTTATGTGTGCAAATTTTTTCAGCATTTTTATATTTTTTGAAGTTTAAAGTTTCAAATGACTTATTTGCAGTTTTGAGCAAATAAATAAATAAGTGCTTGCTGTGTGTAATGTAACTATGGAGACAGAAGACAGGGTCAGAACAATGTTTGAAAGTCAACTTTTGCCTTGGCTGCAAAACAGCTATTGAACCGGTTGTTGAACAATTGTTGTCACAGTAAAAATTTTTCCCAAAAAAAGTACGCTATTTTCTTCCTATAGGACTTCCTATAGGACTGGAAATAATACAGTTTGCTTTTGAACTGTTTTGGGAGGCCCTGCACATACAACTGACAATGGCCTGTTATTTTAGTATGCCTGAGGTACTATTATAGTTTTTTTTGTTTGTTACTTTTTTACATTTGATTTCTATTTATCTTTTTATGTTTTAATTGTATTATGTTTTTGATATTTTTATTTTCAAGGTCTATGTAAGTTTTGTTTAATTTCTATTTCATTTTTAGTTCAAGTTAAACTGAATTAAACCTTTAAATATTTAAATAATTTTAGTTAATGTCTATTTTATTTTGTTCTGTTTTCTATTTATTTTATTTATTCTATTTTATTTCAAGCAATTAAAATGTTTTGGTTTTAGTTTGTATTAACCATAACAACTTTGATTCAGTTTTACATTCAAAATAGGCAAAGATGGGTTTTTTAAAGAAAAATAATAATTAAACCGCAATACAAAAAGTCTAATTATTAATTCAACAATTAAAATTTAATTTTAAATCTAGTTTCATAAAATATTACTTTCACTCACACAACTATTTAATCTCTTCTACATGGTTAATGTACTGTTTTGACAGTTCTTGAGCAATTTTGTTTATTTTTTCCCCTTTTCTTTCAAATGTAAGTATCTATTACAACTGTTATGGGTGTTGAAAATTAAGCCTGGGTAATTTTGACATGGTTAGAAAAGAGTGGAATGTTTTAGTGCAGAATCAGAAATATTTCAATAATGTGGACATAAACTGCTTATGACCCCCATAAACATCACAGCTGCTAATCAATCATCTGGACGCCCTTTTAAAACTATAGCGATATAGCTTCTTTCTGAGCTTGTGATGTACAGTGGATACGGCTAAGCTCCCATAATACTGCCGTCTCTGCCCAGTGGACCCGTAACTCACAACTAATGGACCCTGTGAGACCCTCCCAGGGGCTTTTCCAGCTCTGGTAATAGCCTTTGACCTAACCTTCCTCCTTCTGTGAGCCCATGTGAGAGAGTAGGGAGGAATCAGTTAACCCTCCTCTTCCCAACGGAAGCTATTAAAAGCCTTTTTTAAAGCATTCAAGGCTCACATGATGACCAATGGGATTTTAACACACGACAAAGTATCAGTTGGAAGCGTTGCCCCCACAATCCGTGATAAAACGGCTAAGCATGCATATGCACCACTTGTGTTCTTGTGCATTTATGTATATTATCTCCCAAGCAGAATGCTGACAGATACTGTGAGTTATCTGACATGCAGCACTCTGACAGACATAAGGAAACTTTTTGTTGTGGTAAAAGGTTTTTTCTTCTGAATAATTCAACAATGTGCTTATTTTCTTCACCATAAACACCTTAGAACAAAGCTTCCATCTGTGTGTGTGTGTGTGTGTGTGTGTGTGCGCGTGCAGATAAACTACTCAAACAGACGCTGTGGAAAATGAGACTGACATAGCTGCCGGTGCTATGCTGTGAAGGCAGTATTTTCTAATCAGATACGTTACAAGAGATTCACTTCACATGATATGATAGCATACTGTGTTAAGTAACCAAATACACGCTCACACAGATGGAAGCAACGCTTTAAGGTGTTTTTGAGAAACAATGGCAGATGCCGGGGTATCCGAGAAGACAAGTCTGGAAGCTGGCATTCAGTGTTTGCTGATAAATATTAAATATGTTTTTATTTTCACCCGTTCGTTGCAGCAAACCCGTCCGAGTTATGAGGTCTTTTTGGCTTCACCGATACTGCTCTATTTTGTAAGGACACCATTCGAGGGAACATGCGTATCTTTTGGCTTGACTCAAAGAAGGGCTTTGTTTTTTTTTTAGTTCATTTCCCAAAGAGGATATGTTGATGAAGGTTTAGACCACTAATAATAATATCAGACATATTGGGGACACCCATGACTTATATACCTATGCAAATATTATGTAAATATGCCGCATATCACTTCAGAAGTTTGAAAAAGGACTGGCTTCCTATTCTAGGACAACCTGACTCACAGAAATCAACCCGCCTGCCCCGAGAGTTTCAGAGAGTCACAGAAGACCTAACAGTTATTATTTACTCTCATACATTTCATACTTTACGTACATTCCTTGAAAAAAAAAGAAAAAAAGAATTGATTCACTCTAAACAGAATCGATATTTAACAGTGTATTCTTCACTCAAAAAAATCTAAACAGAAAGAGATCTGATATCTAAACATGCTTTCATTTCTAGATTTTGGCAATTTTACTCGTTGGATGCATCAGCGTCACATTTGCGTATTCTGCACTGCTTCAATTTGTGATTGGTTGAAAGCAAATTTCTTAGCAATATTAAATGGAACAATAAAATAAGATTATTAACCGGTTACAGTTAAAAGTGCAAAAATCATGTGCTGCGTCTGAAATCGTTTACTTGCCCACTATATAGTACGCGAAAAACAGTATGCGAGGCGAGTAGTATGTTCGAATTCATAGTATTTGAAATTCAATAGGCGAGAAGTACACGGATGACCTACTGCTTCCGGCCGAATTCTGTAGTACTCATACCATGGACACTTTCCTATCCCATGAGGCTCCGGGAAAGGAGGCGTCATATTCGAAAAATGGCGGAAAGTTGAGACGTGGCTCATTTCATGTGGAAGTACCTCAGGAAAAAACATTGTTTATTGTGATTAAAGTACACTTGTTTAACACAATTTTAATAAACGGATGACTTATTGACAGTTTAAATTGTTGTGACGATGCGTGACACGTGACAGCATCAATATGGCGGATGTAGTACATCCGAATTCCATTCATACTACCCCCATTCATACTATATAAAACGTACTGTTTTAACGGTCGGGTAGTACGTTCAATTTTAAACGTAGTACCTAC
>JAUCMU010000097.1:3721257-3735908 GCA_032275025.1 Enteromius treurensis | reverse complement strand
ACCAATCTTTTGTATATACACCTCTGCATGTGGGTATGTGAAGCTTTTTAATTTGGTAGGCAAAATGCAGGGGGAATACCCCAAAATAGCAGCAGAGTGTTAATATTTTAATATTAATATTTTTGTGGTTTTGTGATACATTTTCAATTTTAAAAGAAGTTCAAATTTAAAAGAATAGTATTTATTTTTAGAATTAAAAAATGTGTTAGGCATCTTTTGGAAAGAAGAGCATTAATTTTTTTAAATTATTATTTACAGCATATACATAAGCTCGGTATACGATGAATGATAAAAAGGATTTTTTTTTTTTTGCATTAATAAAATATTTAATAAAAGTTTACAAAATATTTGATTCTCAATTCTCAATATTTGCATTTTTAAATACATTAATATGTGCAGCTTGTAAGTTAGCATCTTTAGAATTCCATAATTCAATTATTTGAATTTATAAAAGGAAATAAAAATACTTTTCATTTGAAATTGTTCAATATCTTAACTTTGTTAAATCTACGCTTCTGATGGAGCATAAGGAAGTTTGCTCCAGCATCATGCTGTAAGAGCAGTAATAGTGAAGATGATCCCTGTGTGGGATCATCTATCTGTTTTAAAAACCTTTCTATGTACCCGACCATTCCTCTGCAAGCAGTGAACCAGAGCTGCTCTTGCCTGTCAGGGAAATTGATTCTACCCCTTCCAGCTGATGCCCACCATCTTTGTCTTCCCCTTTCTTTCTCCTTCTTTCTCTTCCCCTCTCCCTCTCTTGCCTCCTCTTTGCCCCCTACCAATCTCCGTCTCTCTCTTTTCCTCCTCACCGCGGCAGAGAAGCAAGTGCCAATTCTTCCGAGTAATTTGCGAGCTGGGCGGATGATGGGATTGGTGGATTGCGGCACCTGGCGCTGTTTTGCATTGTCAGCCAAATAATCTGTGATTTATCACTCCAGAGATGAGCAGAGAGTGCAGGAAGACACCGAGCAGAAAGAGTGGAATGAATTAAAGTAGAGAAAAGAACCAAAAAACTGACAGGAAAAGCAACATTCTGCTGGAAGAAAAGTGACACTCAAGAGATCACCACAATGAGTGATAAACACACACATATATGAAGAACAGTTATAAAACTATGCTTTTTTATTTAGATTATTATTATTATTAATGTTTAATTCTTAGAAAGTCCTTTTTTAATGCTATTGCTTTATTTAGTAGATGCATTTTTATGATGAATGAATAAATCTTTCCATGATTCTTCCATTTTTGCTGTAACCTGATGAAGTTTATAAAAAAAATAATACATTTGATTTAAAACAAATTGTAAACATGAACATAATTTGTGGTCCCACTTTATATTAGGTAGCCTTAACTAATATGTACTTACATTTTAATTAATCATTTGATACTAATTTTGTACTTATATTTTTTAAAATACCTGTATGTACATTTATAATTACACTGTTGATTTGAGCATTCAGTGGCCCTGTAGTATAAAAAAAATATGTATATCCTTCTTGTAATGCATATTTTTTTGTGTGTAGGAGTTTTGTTTGTGCTTTTTGTAGGACGCGGGTATGCTATTCCCATTCAGAAGAAGTTTCTTTCTAGATTCTCTCCAAATACCAGGACCTAAAGGTCAAAATGGGGCCGAAAACGATTGATTTTACAGAGGTATTAGAAAACCTCCAATTGTTTTTGGGTTGCTCGCCCTTTCTTGTTGAGACATAATTTTCTCTTTATAGTGCTCCCCTCCGCAAAGAAACACTGGCCTTCATCTCTCTCCCTCTCTTTAAAATAGAGACAGAGATTAAATCGATTTTTCAGTGTCATCAAATCCATGGCTCAGCTCTTTGGCTTTGACGAAGGGAAGTGTTTATACGGGTCCGTTCCGAAGTCACAAAATAATACGGCATCAGCTGCAGGACGGGTGGAAAACTGAGAAACCAGGTATAGAAGAATGAACAAGAAACCTGTGTCAAGGAACACCTGTTAATATTTTGCTAATATACTGTACGTTACTAAAATGACTAGCAAATATACTCAAATTAAAGCTTAAAGTCTTAAAATCTTGTTAATTGTTAAAATATTGAGCATACAAAATCTAACCGCCAGTGATAAATCCTCTGCGGTATTTGTTTTGGAAGTTTTTTTCCCAATATAATGCAAAAATAGTCAAATATGCTGCTTATTTGGATAACCTTTAGTGGTTTATATAATTATCGGCCTCAGAGGAGAAGTGTGATGCTGTGTCCCAGCTTCCAGAATATTTTTATCATGTCATGTTTTTGATGTTCTGATATGGCCACATGCCACTTTAGCTGCCATTTTCCTATGCCATTAGCCTCGCGGTCCTCAGACCTGACACAGTCATTTCTGCTGCAGAGAATGATGGGGTGGCGGCTCTTAGAACAACACTGGAGATGATCAGAAAGATGGGTGGATTGAAAAAAGTGCAAATTGCAAGAACAGAGATGGAAGCAAAGGTAGAGAAATTGAGCGTAGTGTCCTTGCACAGAATTCTGGGTAATTGCTCTTTCGAGAGTCACGCACATGCACACACAAACTTGAGCACTTCTGGAGGATGCCTTTTATCAACTATCATTGTATACTGTAAAAGACATACACAGCACGGAGTCTGTTAAACGTCTTCTCTGGGCTTGTGTGTGTGTGTAAGAGAGACGGTGCATTTACTTTGATGGAATGACATTTTATCTCATATTTTTACTCTAATTGCCTATGTTGAGTGAATCCGGGTTCATTTTAGTTGGACTTGCTTTTAAAAGGTTCTTTGTTTAACTGTCTGTTTAGAATGGCAATTCAATCCATCTTTCTTTCTCTCTCTCTCGCTCTCACAGATCAAGTATTCCCAGACCTCTTGACATTTTTTTTTCCTCTGAAATAATTTGCCTCATAATTTGGTTTAGTGTAAAAGTCTACATTCAAGTACTACACATATGGCGTAGGATAAGACGTAAGCTTTCCGTTGTCGGTACCGATAGAAAATGAAATTTTGCTTTGCATTTAACCCATGCATGCACACACACACACACAAACACAGGTGTGAAGGTGGAAGTGAGTGCTGTACATTCACTCCCCTACAAACAGTTTCTCCCAGTACAGAGACTCGAACCCATGACCTTTGGGTTACATGTCTGACTCTAACCAGTACAACTAAAACAGATAGGCTATACAGTCCCTGACAAAAAGTCTTGTCGCTCATCTATTTTGTAGAAACACCTGCTATTAACCTGACTTTTAATTAATCAATTGTTGTTAGAAATAGCTCATATGAGAAGCTAAAACCCTCCCAAATTATGTGTAATGCATTGAAATGAATTAGTTTCACTGAAAAAAGACACAAAGGTCCCGTTTTGGCAAGACATAAGTACCGAAATTGAACAAATTTACTGTTAATACAAAAATATGTCAGCAAATTAAGTAGTGGTGCTGTGAGATCCAAATTTAATATCTTGTATGACTTCCATGAGCTTGAAGGACTGCATCCATGCGGTTTGGCAAGGATCCATACAATTTATTGATGAAGTCATCAGGTATAGCAAAGAAAGCAGTCTTGCATGCCTCCCAAAGTTCATTCATATTCTTTGGTTTCATCTTCCATGCTTCCTCTTTCATCCTACCCCACACATGCTCAATGATGTTCATGTCTGGTGACTGGGCTGGCCAATCCTGAAGCAACTTGATCTTCTTCGTCTTGAGGAACTTTGATGTGGAGATGGAAGTATGTGATGGGTTAGCACCATCCTGCTGCAGAATTTGGCATATTTTATGTTTTTTTAAGATTCATCTGAAAAGTCCACCTTCTGCGACTTATCCAGCGTCCATCCTTTTAGCAGGCTGTGGGCTTTGGCGAATGCCACATGGTTTTTCAACTGTCTTTTGTTTAGTGCTGGCTTCTGAGCACTGGTTCGACCATGGAGGCCATTTCGAGACAGAATCTCAGAGTGAATCTTAGGAATGTTTGCAGAGGTCTAGTGTGCTGGGGTTCTTTTTATACACACCTGAGACCTAATTGATCCATTATTAGTCACAGGTGAAGCTCATATAACAAGGCGACAACACTTATGTCTTTGCAAAAATTGACTGGGCTTTACCAAGCTTTGAATATTAGAATACTTTTTTGACAGTTTTGTTTTGCACTGAAACATTATTACAAAAGCTATTGGGAATAAACTGAGCCATTTCTTGTAAAAAATTCTTGATTAGAAGTATATTTCAGCGGCACTTGACATCAATTTGTACACAAGCGACCAGACTTTTGTCAGGGACTGTAGAGCTCAACAGTCTTCCATCCCGTTCATTTTTCATAGAGAATTGATTTTTAACATGTAAACTTTTCAAGACAGACTTGCGATCTATGATAAATGCTTTTAAACCACAATTCATTTTTAAATAATCTTGTGTAAATGTCACTTTGTGATATTTGATTGTCATTCACAATACTTCATGGAACAAGAGATCCATTCCCTTATAAAACAAAGACTTTTGCATGCTTGACTTTATATCAGATTTTCAAGTACGTTTTCGATTAAAATCAAACTGTATAATATTATGACTCAACACAAAGCCAATTGCGTAGTTCATGGCTTACAACTCTTTATTGAAAAGTTCGCCCAAAAGCCTATAAAGGAACAACTTCCGGAATATTTTTGTAAATATAAAATAAAGTTAGACTGCAGCAATGCCATGTAGCCTTTAGGGTTTGCCCAGTGAAGAAATGATTGCTTCTTGTTGTTAACAGTAAATGGTAAGCAATTACAGATCAAAGCAATAAAGCGATCGTTTTTCATGTATAAAACTACAGTGTACTGTATAAACGTTACGAAACATGCAAAAGACTGGTATTATTACCTGTATTTCTTTTCTGTTTTGTAAAATGCATCTGTATTGTATTTGTTTTGCTCTGAATCTCTGTCTCCATCGCTCTTATTTCTTCTATAGCTCTTGTTCTCTTCCTTTCGTTGTTAGGTGATTAATATTACCACTATGTAGTAGACTATGGAACATGTTTATGAAATAAAAGCACCCGACAAAGCACGAAAGCTTGAGCGATTTGAGCACTGCATGATCTGTGGACACACACGTGCGATCATTTTATATTTTGGTCTGCCCCCATCGTGACCCTGAGCTGTAATAGTGAGATGTGACTGCTTCACGCAGCTTGAGCTTGTGTGTATGTGTGTGCCTATCTTTGATTTACCAGTGCTGTGTTCACCATGACAACGTCACACAGACCCAGCCCATCAAAGTGTCATAAACCTCCAGTGGATACAGACCACTATTAATCACGCCGGAGACTAAAGAGGACAAGATATAGAGAAAAGATGGGGGAGGGAAAAGTGCAAAAGACAGGGAAAATAACAAGGGAATCACTCACTTCTCTGTTTTTCTTGCTTTCACATAATTATGTGAAAATGTGCTCTCTCTTTAGAAGAGTGTAATTGTGGCCAGTGCAATGCGAAAAAGCATACCAACTGCCACAGCTATTACAAAAACCACAACTGTTGGATCCACCTCCACTTCACCTTTCTTTTTCTTGCACTGCAGGTGTCTCTTGGTTGTGATGAGGTCTTGGTGAACGGGAAAGAGAAGAATGGGCATATCTCTCTTCGAGTGAACTTTACCTACCTCTATTTTACCAGCCAATTAGAGCTCACCGTCTGGGTGCCACGGTTACCGCTCCAGATTGACGTCTCAGATGCTGAACTCAGCCAAGTTAAAGGATGGAGGGTACCCATCATCACCAACAAGAGGTGTGTGTTTGTGAGATAT
This sequence comes from Enteromius treurensis, assembly GCA_032275025.1. Classification (NCBI taxonomy): domain Eukaryota; kingdom Metazoa; phylum Chordata; class Actinopteri; order Cypriniformes; family Cyprinidae; genus Enteromius; species Enteromius treurensis. The sequence goes on along the minus strand of JAUCMU010000097.1, from coordinate 3,730,133 downwards.
GCCACAGAGCGTACGAGTGGCTGAGCTGGCATGAGAAGGGCATACTGTTTTTTTTCTGCCACAGAGATCTATAACCATCTCTTTAGTTTTCATGGTATACACTGTCTGTGCGCATGTTTGGATATATGTCTGTTGTTCACTGACCAATTCTGCTTGTTGGCCTTCAGTCTGTCTGCTGGGCCCATTTTTCAATTTGGCCAATTTCTATCTCTTTCCGTGTAACAACAAAACCACTGTTACCACCACACACACACACACACACTCTCTCTCTCTCACCCACACCCCACGAAATTCTCCTCCCTAGGTGAACGGGAAATTTGAAGTAATCACAGTTTCAGAGAGATAAATAAAATGGGGGGAGAAAAGACAAGGCAAGGAGAACAAAACAATACCACAAAGAAAAGAAAAAACTGAGACCTAAGTAATAAAAAAGGCAAGCGAAAGGAAAAGAAAAAAAAACTAATTGGATAATTGCTGGAGATCAGCATCTTTTCCTCGATTCTAATCAGTCAGATAGCCAGCTGCCCTGAAATATACAAGCTTATCTTTGCCAAAGATGTTTATAATTGCTTTCTCCTTAGCCCTCAGTGTAGCATTTGGAATAATAAGTCATGTGCTAAAAACCTGCTTTCTGTCAGCATTTGCTCAGTCTCATTTGGTTCCAAACCGTGAATGCTCTAAAGAAGATTTCATAACGAATTGTGTGATTTATTATGCAAGAGTAAAAATGAGACGTGAGAACGACAGCAGATTTTTATTAAAAAATGATTTAAATTCCCTCACACAACCTGGCGTCTACCATACAGGCCATTTGGACTACTATTCTGGTACTTTTACGTTGTTTTTCTCCACATGCACCAGTTTTATGGAAAAGTCTTGTTTTCTGAGTTTCATGTTAGAAATAAAGCCATACAAGTTTGAGGGTGAGTAAATGATGACAGAATTGTCATTTTTGACTGAACATCCCACCTTAAGAAAAACAGAAGAAGGTATTGTTATTTTGATGTTTGTATTGCATTATTCTTAGAATCATTATTATCATTTATTTCAGTATTTTCCCTTTGAATCTCATTACTAGTATCATTATGTCAACAACCTCAAATCAAGCCATTTGTGTTGTATTATTGAATAGTGTGATTATTCATAATGGCGTTTCAGTTTTTTAAATAGCTTTCTGGCCTTGTGCTTAATGTCTTGTCCTTGTTATCCACGTTGTTACCCAGGCCAACACGGGACAGCGAGGATGATGAGGAGGATGAGAGGAAGGGCAGAGGCTGTGCGTTGCAGTATCAGTACGCTCTGGTGCGTGTTCTCACACACTTCGTAGCCGAGCCAGTCGGCCCTGGTGGGGAGCTTGTGCACATGCTGGGTTCAGATTGGTCAGCCGACATCACAGAGATGGTCCTGGACTTCCTGAAAGTGGAAGAGACAAGTACTGCCCGACTAATTGATGGAAGAGTGCTGGTGGGGAGAGACCCAGGCATCACCAATATACAGGTAAATATCTATCTTTCTATGGGTAGTAACTGATTACATGTAACCTGGAGTATGTAGTCAGATTCCAAAATTAAAAAGGAAGAGTATGTTACATTTTTTTAGAAACTCATTATAAGATTACAGTTAGATTTAATTTAGTGATTGCATATTTACATAATGTCAGGAAATCAATGATCACTAATAATGTATTGATTCTCTCTAATTCTTAATTCAATCTATTTTAAATGATCCTTTCAAAAATGCCTACTGGCTGTCATACCATTTAGCTTTGATTATATATACTATATATACACATGTAAATAAATATACAAATAAACCATGTATGAAACACATAATTGCTAAAACACTGGAGGTGTATTGCTGCGAAACACCTTTAGTAATGAACGGCAATTTTCATAACCTGAAAGTATTTAGGCATGTAATGTAATTTGCTATTGTCATCTTTATTAATGTTGCTTCATATAAAGTATATCAATGTGGTACATTTATGGTAAGTTTAAAGTAATCTTTAGTCAGAAAAATATACAATAACCTACAGTAGATTATGTTATTAATAACTATTATGTTATCTATCTATCTACAGTATCTAGTACACACATTTTTTTCTTAAATTGCTTTCAAGATATCCTTTTATCAGTACAATACAGTAAATGCATTCCCTCGGAATTTTTAATTTATTCATAGCCAGTTTCTGTGACTGCATCTGTTTGGTGAGCAGCTCAGTTTTAAATGAAGTCGGCACACAGATAAAGACCTGTGACAAATAAAGAAAGAACCTGAGCGATAGTAACACCTCCCTTGTCAAACACACCGGAAATATTCACCCCTCATTGCGAGGATGTTATTGCATCTGAGTGATAACAAGCTTGTTTGTCTACAGGTGTTAAAATCTCAGCTGTGTTGAATGCTCATCCCAGAGTCAAGTGTACTGTTGGAAACTTGTAGACTTAGAGGCCCTTGTGTGTTTATGTTCCTCCGTGTGTGTGGTTTTTCATGTCTGTCTGTCTGTCTCCATTGGCAGTTTATCATGTTTCACATGTACGTCCAAATTTGCGCTGGTTATATAAGACCTCGCATGTGGTTTTGAGTTTGTTTTTATTCTGTGTGGAATCCTCTCCAGTCCTTTTTTCATGTTGTTTTTCTCCCTGTCGTTTAGGCTTCCGCCACCCCTTTGATTTCCTGCCATTTTAGTTTTTTTTTCCTTCCTTTCCTCCCCTCTGCTCGGGAATCCTCATGGTGTCACTCAACAGTTTGTGTCCACGGTAACAGAATATGGTGCTCGACGATGACATGTTGATTCTGAGAGCTCTTTGTACACCTGTCATACCGCCTGTCTGTCATCATAAAGCAATTGCAAAGTGTCAGTTTGTATCTGCTCGCCTTTTTAATGGAAATAGGGACAGGAAATGGTTTTCAAATATTTACAGAAATTGTTTGAAATTAGGACATTTCATAGATAGATAGATAGATAGGTAGATAGCATGGCACATACATTTATCTGAACAATGTGGTGACTGACTTTTGTATTCCCCAGGTGATATCCCCCTTTTCGGACTCTATTCTGGCTGAGAAGACCATCACAGTGGTAGATGATAAAGTGACCATCAGTGATCTGGGAGTTCAGCTGGTGGGCTCTTTGAGTCTTTCACTGCAGGCCAGTTCCACCAACAACAGAGCCTTCTACATCACAACCACTGCTCAGGACCTTTTGCACACACCCAAACAAGTGAGAAATGGCCAACAGAAAATCCCAGTTACTACTATGTGTCGTTGAAAAATCATATAGGCTGTAACATTGTAAAACTAGATGTTGAGGTCCATTGAGATATGGTAAATCGGCTGGAACTGCTCTGGACCTAGACTTTAGGCTACCGTGAATTGGCTTGATCATTTCAGAAAAAAAGTGCACCTATTTTGGGGCATATTGTGTTTATATTTTTGGTTTTGGGAGTCCCCAACAACAGGTTGACATGCATGCAAGGTCAAAAACACTTTTAATGTCTTATAATAAATAAATAAATTATGAATAGAACCAAAAATTGAGACTACCCCGAATTTGTCATCACATCTCATAACTTTATTGTTGCTGCCCTAGTGAAAATAAATATACTAAAATGTATTTGAAATACATTTATTTAATGCTAAGTATATTACAAATACATTTACATATTAAATAAAAATACCCATACATTGTCCTCGAAAAAGGAACAACTCATGCAACATTAAATATCCAGCGTCCACAGTCTGCCCTGCCAACAGTACAGATACCACTGCGGAAATAATCCAGTATGCAAACACATTCTGCAAAATGTTCTGGCCTCTGTTTGCTCTATTAACCCATGGCCCTTCACTAGAGGCATAGTGTTCATTTTGGCAGGCATGATTATAACTGAGAAGTGAGTAGCTCTAATATTCTCCTTCCCCCTGCAGTGCTGTTTGGAATCATCTGATTAAAGTATCTAAAATAGCGGCTCTGCTAAAAATCGGAATGCTTTCCCTGGCTTCTGCCACAGTTTTCCCACGCACAGGGCCCAAGGTTAACTATGAGTGAATGAGAGTGGGTGGGAAAACACTGCAAGAATCTCATTTAGAGTTGTTGGCAATTACGGATATTAAGAAAAACGCTTTTTGTCTCATTTGAAGAAGCTGCCAAATCAAGGTGGCCGCATATCTGGAGGCTGTTCTTGAACACTATTTTTGACGCTAGCGTAGTTGATCTGCAGTTCGCGTTTTCAGTCTGTTGAGCAGTTGTGATTAACTCCACACGTTCTACATCCTATATAATTATAATCCAAATCCTATAATTACCTCTCTCTCTCTCTCCAAGCATAGTATTTAGTATTTCTTAAATTATATACGACTACATGTTTAGATCAGCTAAAATTAATTTGCAGTCTGCAAGTGCTGATATTTTTGTGAGCTTCTTGAAAACCTGACACCCCTAGTAAAAAAGTCATATATTTAAAATATATTTATTTCATACTAAGTATAGTTCAAATCTACTAACAGATTTACTGACAGATAACTTGAGACCTTTATTTGGAGTCTTTATTATCTTAAAACATGTCAGTGTCATTGTTCTTTGTCAAGATGCACACCTGTAAAGTTTTCTTCTAATGTATTTTTGTAAAAGTTGCTTTAATATCTTAATTTTACTAAGGCCTAGTCCTGGCTTAAGCTAAGCCATGTTTGTGAAACTGGGCCTAAAAGTACAATTGCATGGCATTTTATTAAGTACATAAATATAAAAATATATTTGTAGTATACTAAGCATGAAATAAATGTAATTCAAATTCACTGATATATGTTTATTTTTCACTAGGGGCTTTAGCAGTTCACTCAGACATGAAAAATGTACATGCTTTTCTTTTCCATACATTGAAAACATACCAGGTTTGAATGTTTTGCAAGCATGTTTTGCAGAATAACTTGGTTGGGTAAACATGACTGAATTTTATTTTTGAGTGAACTTTGCCTTTAAAGCAACTCTTTTCAGCCCCTTAATGTTGATGAGTTGTGCTTCCCAAGTAAAAATTCACTCTTTCTTTGCAGTCACATGAAAAGAAGGTTTACAGTTATAGCATAAGTTTATAGCATGCCAACTTATTTGCCTCTTAACCTGTAATACTCCTGTATTTATCATGGGAAATTTGGAATGTATTAAGATAAATAACCTTGACAGCCTTGCTATTAGACATCATTTCAGTTCCAATCACAGGCAGTCTGAGAAATGTTCGGGGACTCGAAATGTTTTCAGAAAATAAATTATTGTTTTCTCAATGCAGTGCCATGTACAGTATATACGCATCATTATTTAAGGACAATGATGTGGTCGCTATAAAAATGATAATTAAAAAAAATATATACGTCTACAATAATATACTGTATCTTATGGTGCTCCAAATTTATAACACAAAAGGAGAAATGTGTCAAAAAAAAAATTGTCGAATCATTTTTTGATTCATAGGCTTTGGTTTGAGTTCAGCAAACAATATGAATGATTTTTTCACAAATCAGACAGATTTGGTTTTCAAATTTATTTCGTAGACTGACTGTGTGGAGGTTAACAGGAGGAAACTGGTCAAGCTTTTCTATGTAATTACAATGAATGGAAACTGAGGCTTCAAAAAAGATGCAAAAAACTCTGCACTGTATATATGTTTGCTGAAGTCATTGATTATCTTCTCACCCCCTGTTAACCTGTGACTGGATCATCGAGCCAAGAACCAGATCAGTCATTCAAAGGGGTTTTGTGAACTGGTTAAAAATGAATCAATAAAAAAACATGACTCAAAAGAATGATTCATTCAATGAAAAGCGAAAAGCGTCACACATCTATTCTTAACCTTCTCTCTGTTATATTACAGGAAGCCATTATCAGTGCATGGATTCAGTACAGCGATGGTTCTGTGACTCCTCTTGACATCTATGACCCTAAAGATTTCACTGTAAGTATCACCTCACTGGATGAGAACGTGGTCTCCACCTATCAGGATCAGTCCCAGCGCTGGCCTGTGGTAGTGGCGGAAGGTGAAGGGCAGGGAGCACTACTGCGCGTGGAGATGATGATCTCAGAAACCTGCCAGAAATCCAAGAGAAAGAGCATTTTGGCAATGGGGATAGGAAGCGTGCAGGTGAAGTTCGGACAGAACGACCTGGAGCAGAGGAGTGGAACTCAGGAGGAGAACAGTCTGGACAACAGCACAAACGAACAGAAACATAAGCTTCTAGAAGCGGATAAAACAAGTGGAGGAGATAGCTGGAAATACACAAACACAGCGGTGGAACGAGAAGAGTCGGTCCTAAAGAAGGTCAGCACGACCGCAAAGACTCCGATAACCAGTCGATCCGGGGGCAGCAAGCAGGGTGGGGGTCAAAACAACAACCCTGTGGACTATACCAGTTTCCCAGCACAGGTGGATCTACCCGGGGCGGACAGCGACTTGACTCAGGCTCCGAGAGGTCTGTCAGACCTGGAAATTGGCATGTATGCCCTGCTTGGAGTCTTCTGTCTTGCTATTCTCGTCTTCCTCATCAACTGTGTCAGCTTTGCCTTCCGCTATCGCCACAAGCAGCTTCCTGTTCTAGAGCAGGGCAACATGAACCATGCCCATGACTGGGTGTGGCTTGGTAATGAAGCTGACCTTATGGATCATCATGGCGACCACGGGCCGCTGGCACACAACGATGAGTGCACGACGGCGATAGATCGCAACGAAGGGTGCGAGGAGAGCAAGTACCTCCTCAACGGGAGTGGCGTTCAGAAAAGCGTGACAACACATGGACGTGGCATCCCTCATGTGCACTCTGATCCACGGTCCTGTTTGGGAAACGACCCCAGCGGAAAAGTCGAACCCCTTAACAACTCTCCCAGTGCTGCCAAGCGCAAAAGGGTCAAGTTTACTTCCTTCGCCACCGTACTACCAGACGAAGGCGGTCCGTACACCAACTCCATCCTTATCGGGAATGAAGATGACATCAAGTGGGTCTGTCAGGACATGGACCTGGGACATTCAGCCGAGCTCAGGAGCTACATGGAGAGACTGCAAGACAATCTTTAGGAGCCGCAAAGAGAACGAACGAAAGGGAAAGTGAGAGGGCGGACACACAAAAACTCACCAGAAATGCCTTTGCACTGTGGGGGGAATGCAGGGAGAGGGAATTATTAAAGTGGATTCAAGCAGGGAGCAGGAAGGAATAAAATCCTGTGGGAGTCTCGAGTTAAGTAGGAAATTCACAAAAAGGGGAAACGGGTGAAGAGAGACTGGCACGTTCGTACTGGCTGTGCCGAGCGGTCCAGGTGGCGCAGAGTGAGCAGCTGCCAATTGGCTAGCACAGGGACAGAACGCCAGTTACCGACACCCCAAATAAACAAGCCCAAACAAGACCAGCGAGAGAAGGAAAGAAAGGAAACAAACTTGACAGCTGTACAGAAAATCACAGACCGTGGAAGTCGATAAACGGGAGTTGTTATTGCTAATGTAACTTGGTGTTTTGATTTGTTTTCGATTCAGATCATTGGGACGTATACAACCAATCTTATTTTTTGAGATAATCCCAGTTTTTTTTTTTTTAGATAAGTATGTAACTAGACCAAAACAGGCCCTCGAAGCACCAGGCCTGCCCCAGATCGAGGTGTGTGTTTGGGTTTTTTTACCGCTCATTTCGTACTGTCTGTCCCTCTGTGAATTCCAGGAGAGCTAGGGTGCAAGGACTTGTGGGATTCCCCCTGGCTGGAGTCTGTACCAGCTGTATCTGCACACACACACACACACACACACACACACACAAACATAAACACTGTTTAAAAAGTCGAAAGACACCAAACTACAACAGTCCTCCCTCTCCATCTCTACTCTGGGAGAAAGACACAAGACATCAATGATGAAAAGCAACATGAGAATAAAAAGACTCCTCGTGCACTGTTCATATTATCAAGTGAATGTGGAAAAAAAGACAGAGGACTTCTTTTGAGTCCCATCGGGGGGTTGTTCATTTGCACAATAAGAATACTACAGAAAGTGCATAGAGTGGCCCTCAGCTGATCTGAGACTGGCCGGTCTGACTGTCCTTACAGCAACTGAACCAATCGTACAACCTGATGATGAACATGGGACGAACTGTGTAGAAATACAAGCCCACAAAATTGAGTTGTGTTTGTTATAAAACCATATGATTGCTGTGATAGAAAAATATACATGAGTAGATATGGTCTATAACTCTCCAGTATGGTAAATGTATGAATGTTTCTCTTTTTATTGAGGCGAAATGTACATCGTTTACCCCCTTTTTACATGGTTGGAGCACCGCCCATGGTTTTTACATGTCCTATAGGTTTTAAAGCAACTTTCTATTTCTGCCTCACTAACCCCAGCGTTTCCCCCGGCTCCTTGAATCCTTGTTGTTTATATTACTGAAGAGTTGTAGGGAAGGACCGATGTGGAAACCTTCTCTTTGAAAGCTCAGGTGAAAATACGCTCACAGATGAACAGTGGTAGAAATCAAATGTAGATTGTAAGAATGCAATATTTATTTGTAAGTGTAACATGAGATAGGATGTAAATAAAATGATTCAGAATTTCTTGTGGACACTGCAAGAAGGCTGTTGTCTACATTTTCACAATCGACACACAGTATAGTCATGAGGCCGTTTCAGTGTATCATATTTTATGTTGAAATCTGATTTCCCCTGGAGGAATGAAAAAGGATAGGCTTTAATATGTTAAGATATGTCATGGATTCTTGTCAGAATATCAGAGTCTTTCCTTTGATATATTATTTCTGTTTGTTTCAAAGGTGTTAAATTTAGTTAAAGCTACTTAAAAAAATGTATACAAATAAATGAATATTTATTTATTTGTATACATTTTTTTAAGTAG
>JAUCMU010000097.1:3699860-3717181 GCA_032275025.1 Enteromius treurensis | reverse complement strand
CGCTAAAGGTGAAAGTCACCATAGCTTGTAGTATAGACTCCAACCCAACTTTGGAAATAGATTAACGGCGATATTTTCTTTTATCGCGCGATAAGAGTCTCGTTAACGCCGAATAACGGCCCACCACTAATATATATATATATATGGTTGCTTGGTTGAGAGTCAGGCTTGAAATCACTGGCTCTGTAAAGATTGAAAATCCCCCATTTTAATCAGTTGGACCATCTTGTTCTTTTAAAGAGCTTTTTAAGTGAATCAAAATGGAAAATTAGCTTTTCCTCACACATCTCTTTTTCCTTTTAAATCGTCTCATTTTCCAGTGACATAAAACAGATGGCTTAGTTTTCTTGCTGTCTCTTGCTCTCTCTCTCTCTTTTTTTTTTTTTTTTGCTCCCTAAACAAATTCTATTCCAATTTAGTGGCTTCCATTAACATGTGTTTCTGCACAGGGCATTGATTTACTGCTGGTATCAAATACATATTGCCAACCAAGTGAGACATGCAACCTTTCATTTTCACGCCGTTGCGTTACAAATTCGACATGCTACATTAACAAGAAAAATGGCTGTGTTTGGCAAAGCCAATGGGAAGTGGCCTGTGTCTTTAGATGACATTTCGTTTTCATTCCGCATTCATTACTGCGCGCTGTCACTGCTGTGCTTTAAGTTGTAAGTGTGAGTGTTTCGCTTTATCGAGTCATCACAAATGTGTGTGTGTGGGTGTTTGTCAGAAATGCATAAACGTGGCACTGCTGAAGTGGAACAGACCAAGCTGGCCCGAGTTAAAGAAAGCACCTTACCTGTGAATGACCACACTAGAGCCTTTGCCTGTAAATTATGCTTCACATAATATTAAAGCAATACATCTCCATGAGAGGAAGGGCCGTGCCCAGAGCAAGAACTTCACTTTTTCTCTCTAAAATAAATGCACTAAAGGTTCCAGCTCAGCTTTATACTGGACATCAAGTGGTGACCCAGTAGAGTACCAGAATTCATTATGATACCACAGTAAAATCAGATCGATTTATGCTCTCCAAGCTATGTTTGGATTATATGCTTACATTTTATTATTAATATTTGGTGTTGTTTTCCCCTTGCTGTATGCAACCCTGTTAGAACAGACCCAAGACCCATTTTTTGAGCTGCAACCTTAGCAGTTAAGAAGCACTCATTTACAGTGTTTTTGTGTTGCGCTTTGAACGGTGTTGTTTTTTCAGACCATCAGCTCGATCATTTGCAGTGCTGCAATTTCAAGCACCCTTGACGTTCCACTGTAAAAATCAAGTACAATGCTTTTTCTGCTTTCTCAAGAAAGTGTTTACTGAACCATAAAATGTGTTTGGAGGAACATGGGCCTTTTTTCTTAGTCACGAATTTTGTCCTCTGTGCATGAACTGTATCAACAGCAGCATGCTGTTTTACGTATGTTCAGGATTCTTTCAGTGTGGGCAAATGTTTCAGTTTCTTCTGTCACTGGCCATAAACCATTAAGCCAGGATAATTCATACATGTGAAAACCAGCTGAAAATTAAACAAACAGTTATAACCTGGCTCAAAGAAAGACATGAATCATATCTCTATAGTGTTTTTTTTTTCTGGTGATTTAAAGGGATAATAAAAGATGTCTTTTAAAAAGCAAAAATGCAGATCATACTGTTAAAAAAGGGGTATGTGCTTGAGCAAAACGAGCAGTAGATTTCAAATCAGCATTCATTTTATTTAGCAAATATTTATATTTGTAATAAAAAAGCCAAATAGAAACTTTTTTTACGAGTCTCAAACGGTTTGATACCACTGTTTGTAGTTAGAAGTCTCAAAGTTATGAATTCTGCCCTGCCTAATGACCCTTTCCAAATCCATAACTCACCCGAGACGTGGGTCATGATGTTTAACCGATTGAAGAGCATATTATAAAAACTGAGACTTAGGTCCACTTACTCTGGTAGCAGAGCGCCTTTAGCAGACATCATAAAGTGCAGTGTTTCATGCTCTCTCATTCTCTGTCTGTCCCCTGTACCTCATGCTCCATTACCTCTCCTGTGAGCTGAACGCACAGAGCCCAGCTTATTCACTCTCTAATGTAGTCTGTGTGTGTGTGTGTGTGTGTGTGGAGATCTAATGTGACGTTAAATGGAGAGCAGCCTTGCTAATTCAATCCTTACTACAATAGAGTAAGGCCTGAGAGAGTTTGCCTCAGATGGTGTTTTAAGGCTCACAATGGCTCAGAAAGAGCTCTATTCAAATCTAATTTTGTTTTTCACAAGGAGCAGAACAAACTGAGACCTTGCGTCTTTTGAGGGTTACCAATCCTAGGAATTGTGTGAGGCTTACCTTTGCTTATTTAACAGAATAAAATGTGATTTTTATTTCTACTACTATAGTTGTAAGGAAAATGGTGCTTGCCTGGGCAGAATTGGCCTCTGTGATGCTGGGATGTTTTGAGTGGTTGGCAGGGCATCACTATGCGGTTGCTAAGGTAAGTGCAGAGTCTAATAACATTGAGACATCATTGATGCCATGATGAGAATGTGCGCAAACTCAAACCCTTCACTACAACTATGTTTACATTTCACCCTGTTAAGAGCCCCTGGGCACTGGTAAAACGTCTAATATAGTATAATGAAATATTTACATGTTTTTACATTCAATATTTATGTGCTGCATTCTGAAAAATATTTCAGCAGATCACAGCAACTTTTAAATTGCTGTCAGTAAAGGAAGACGCTTTTGGATTCAGATGCTGTATTTACATGATCCACCAGCAGGAGGCTAACTGGGCCTAACTTTGACCCAATTTTTGGTTCTGATTGTTGTAGCACTTTAAGTTATTTCATTATGATTGTTTACTGGACCAAAATATACTATAAAAGCTGATGATATTCTGGTTCCCTGAATATATAACATGCTAGTCATTTGAAGTCATCTACTACTGAAGATTTCGGTCATAAGTAGCGTAGAATGGGCTTCTTAATTGTAGCCTGAATGCTTCCAGAAACGTGGGTAAAGAAAACTAAAACATTTGAATGCATCCCTATTGAAATGCTGAACTTTGAAATCTAAATCATCATATAGATTTGAGCTATGTTTATGTCTGTTTGTGTGTATTTCGCTGTTTCCGAACCTTTAGAAATACTGGTAACCCTTTACAATAAGGTCCCATTAGTTAACATTACTCCTCTCAGCTCAGTTCCATTAAATAACAGATTAACTATTTATTTTTAAAATGTTGAAATAGTATTTTTAATAAGATTGAAACACTAATATATTCATTGTTAGTTCATGTCGAGAAATTTAACCTTTAGCAAGAAATCGTTTATACCACTCTCACCTCTTCACTCCTAATCTTCATCACACCAGTTTTTTAATGCTGGTTTGATCTTAAAATGCAGGTTTAATGAAATGTTTGGTTTGTTTCATTTTTAACACATCTCACCCTTTTATCACCACTCTCTCCTTCTGCTGATGATCACTGTGTATTAATAGACCCACAGCTTGGGAAGCAGGGGACCCAGCTTGAAGAGAGATGAGTGAAAGATTGAGTTATTTCGTATTTTGTGAGGTATGTAACAATTAGCTCTCTGAATTTCAATGGTCTAGTAATAGAGTTCCTCTCTCTTCCCTCTCTACTTCTATTCAGCAGACATTGTGATTGAGCCATTAGCATGCTAATACATCCACACACCTCTTGATTAGTGTGCTAATAATACAGCGTTGATATGGTTATTACCTGCTTGCTGCTTTTGATAGAAGAGGCAGGTTTGTCAGACTGCTTTAGTGGCTGCTTAATGATATTTGCATTAATAGAAAAAAGTGAGAATTGCTTTAAAGGAAATAAAGTTGTTGTTTTGTGGCACTACAATTCAAAGTTGGGGCCAGTAAGAAAATAATACGTTCAATCAACAAGCTTGTGTTTAAAATGGTCTAAAGTGAAAAGAAATATATATATATATATTTTTTTTTTTCCATATTATAAATGATAATAATAATAATTAATGTTTTTTTGAGAAATCTTTGCCATCACAATATATATATTAAAAAATTGTAATAATACGTTTTATTAATCAAATAAATGCAGCCTTGGTGAGTACAAGAAACTTTTTCAAAACATTAAAAATGTTGCTGATCTCAAACTTTACAGAGGCAGTTTATATATAAGCTAGTTCACCCCAAAAGGTCAACTTTCTTTGTTTTTTAGCTAATACAGGGCTCTAGACTAACTTTTTTTGCACTGGTTGCACTGGTGCACACACAAATTAGTTGCACCCACATTTTCATATAGACAATATTGAAATGTTTTAAATGATTAACTAAAGGTGGCCATACACAGTGAAAATTTCGGACAGTTGGAAGACCTTCAGTGGTTTTCTTTTTTTAGCTTCTGATTGGTTTATTTCCAGTTTGCTCAACAAATCGTCTCGTTCAATAGCACACCCATCACGCTTTCAATCCAGCTCCCAAAGTTTTTTTATGTTTAAAAATGATTGTGAGGTCGGGAAGTGCTCGTAAGGCACTCTGCTCGTCTCATAATTCCTCACACACCATATGAGCCCCGACCATAAGAGAAGAGACTATTTCCTCCGATAACCAAAAAATCGCATGCAAGCTCGTACGACCTCAAAAATTGCACCATGTGCGCCCGCCTTACCACCGTGTCTACACTTCATGAGACAGTTGTAGCACCGCGTTGCAACAGCTAAAGTCTGTCTGCAGTGGACGTCACCAAGCGACTGTTGATAATCATTTGAAACTTGTGCCAATACGTCATAAATAGAACGCAGCATTAGTTTTCTTCTGGGAATATGTCGCACCACATCCAGTGAAGGCAGCAGAATAGGTTCTATTGTATTTTGTCGCGACACGGTGTAATCTGGTCAACATAAAGTTCTTTATTTGAAGCACAATTCTACAAGAAAGTTAAAAGTGTTGGTCCTTCAATAATTCTCGGACGGATCAGGCCTTAACTTAACATTCTTAACGAACAAGTTGTCAATCATTCTTTTCATCTTTTCTCATCATCCGCGGTTACATCCACTCTGTTTATCTGACGGGCCTAGGCTACTCACCTCTCTCTCACCACGTCTACACAGGACATGAGCTGAGCAGGGCAGTGCGACGCGACAAAATACAATAGAACCTATTCTGCTGTCTTTACTGGATGCGACGCCACACAACAAATTCCATTGGCTTGTGTGTCCTGGCCTTAATGTGTGCCTGTTGTTGAACCACAGAAACAAAGTTTCAGAGCCGCAGAGAATTTTCTTTCCCCCCTCGAACAGCTGGTCACACCGGTGGACCTCAGATTTTGTTTAGTCGCACTATTGAGAAATTAGGTCGCATGTGCAATCAAATCGGTTGCGCTCTAGAGCCCTGTAATATACTTTTACCTCTTTACCTTTCATCAAACAATACCAAATACCAAAAGCAAATCAATCATTACTGCTATTACACTTCAAATATGAACTGATTTAACTGAAGAAAATAATTTTTTGCAGTGTAAGGCACATTTTGCATTTGATATCTAACATCAGCACTTCCCAATTTTTGAACAGCATGAGTTGATATCACACGGGAATGCTGTCTATCCTACTGCTAGAAACAGGTAGGGCGTGTTATCTTGAATGTCTGCTAAAGTTTTACTTTCTACTAATTTACTTTTCACTAAACTAGACCACCTATCCTTAGTTTCTTAACATCGTATGCTCTCCATATTCACAGGAGAGCTTCAGAGCCATTTAAATTCAAGCACTTCAGTGACATTTTAACACTTGTAATTTAAGAAGTGTTGCCGCACATACAGTGCAAGGCATTTGAAATGCAGGACACCGAATTCTGTCTCCAGGCTCAGGCAATAAAATCCATAGTGAACTTCGTTCCACTGTGCACAGCTTATTTAAAAATCGGTCACCACTACATTCTCGACAGCAGTGTGGGGTTACGACACAGAATGTCACATTGCTGTGATTAATCACACAAATATTGTAATCACACATACGTGGAGATTCGGAGCAGCTAAGCTGGGTGCTTTGTGCGAAGATAGATGGTGTCCTACACAGGGGGCAGGACACCACATAACCACCCACACGCTTCCCCCTCATTATAACGGGCCAATAAAATAAGACAAATGATGTCTTAATAAGCACAAGACTTTGTTTTTTTTTTCTTTCTTTCTTTCTTTCTTTCTTTCTCCAGGCCTGGGTAGTTTGTTCGACAGAAATAGAGCAAAGTCTTTGGTATCCCATGGCAAAGAGATGAGTGGAAGCTAACGGTTACTTCTGCTCACCACCATCCAAGCCACAGTTTTTTCTTTCCCCCTCTTCTCTCCCTTTCCCATCTGCGTGATGTATAGCTTGTTTCAAACGCGGATTACTCAGATGTAGTGTTTTCCCTCGCACGCTCCTGCTCTCTAAGATGTGGTTCTGTAAAGGATCTGAAACAGATTAACAGGGCCGATCCTCACCGGCTGCGCAGCCAGTGTGGAAATGACTTTTCCACGGCTTGCTGAATGCTCATGCAAGTGAGGCGTTTTTATTTTTTGTGTTTTCGAGAGTTTGGGAAACAGCCACGCTATTAGACGATTTCCGATGCAAAGCCATGCAGCCGGTCAGATCCACTTTTGCCCTGCTACGCTGACTTAATCTGTGCAAGTGTAATGATTTTAATATCTGTCACATAGTAACTATGAATGAATTGGGCGAACAGCTCACCTCAGCAGAATCCAATTGTTAGACTCTCACATTGGCTTCACTATTGTTTCCCGTTTCTGCTTTTCTTTTCCCTTTCAATGGGGAAATCTAAACGTTTCTTTTTGATCAACTCATAAATTGCTTCTTTATTGCTCCATAATAGCTTGCAGCAGGAAGCTCTTTTACTTAAACTAATTAAGGCAGGATCGATAAAGCCATATAAAAGCAAGGAATAAAACCTGCATGGTGAGTTTTATCCTGGTGAAAGCTCTCGGAGAAAACAGTCAGGGATTCAATTTTAAAATGCGACAGCGCCTGTAAATGTAGCCGTGTGCTCTTGGCACGCTTTAGAGATAAGATGAAATAGAACGAGGGACACGACTGAATCCCGTTCGTGAAAGTAGGGCTTGTTTTTGTCTTTCTGCCTCATTAGGGTTTTCATGTGGGTGTTTGTCGAACGGAGCCTTTCCTTTTTCCAATTCCTGTGCATTAAAAAAGTTTCAAACTATCGGCCCGCGACATTGTTTCATTCGGCCCTCCAAGTGCTCATAGTTAAATTTGGTCTGTTAATCAATTTTCACTGCGTGTAACTTATTTGTTGTATCTTAAAAATTGCCACATGGTTTTCTTTATAGGGTTGTTAAACAATTGCTATATCCACAAACATTCCAAGGTTTGGGCTTGTTAAGATTTATTTAATCAAATATACTACAGTAAAACCTGTAATACTGTGAAATATTATTACAATATAAAAAATAAGTAGTTTCTGTGTATATATATATATATATATATATATTTATTTATTTTCCCAGTAATGGCAAAGTAGTCTTTAGTGTCACATGATCCTTCTAATATCAGTCATTCTAATTTGTTTCTTAAAAAATATTTTATTATCTTATTTTTGTGTAAAAAAATGTATAATAAAAGATCTGGTGTCTTTTGATCAATTGAAAGTTAAAAAAGAAAAATGTTAATACAGTTTTAATATAAGTTTGATAAAATTGTTTGATATAAAACCATGTTACCTAAACAGCAAATGAAGCATTTGGGGAAAAAGTGCGCTGAAGCACTTGTTGCAACATGCCCTCAGTTGATGGAATTCAAATATTTTATTTACAAATATCATATGTGAGAATTGATTTATGTATTTTTGTTCCGTATAGGTTTCGAGAACATCTGACTGTTCCAAAGCTAGCTTGATGTTTCTTGTCTCTTCTTGCAATGAGAAAATTTGAGTTGCCTTTAAATGTGATCTTATTTGCACACTAAACCTACCGACAGTATGGTATTAAAGGACAAACGAGTCACTTGTTTGTTTTTGTTTTAGTTCATAAATCAATAACTGCACCTACAGTATAACTCAAACCTCTTGTATTTGCTGTAACAGTCTCATTGTCTGGACAGTGATTTTGAGTTTAAGATCTGTGCATTAAAGCCTTTAGGGTTAGATTGTTCAGCCGTGCATTCATTCTGTATCTATTAGTTTCACGCTGTAAGGGATAAAAAGTCAATTTTATGGAGACCAAATTCAACTTATATTGTTTTTTACTGTTTTCTAGAGCTTGAAAGTATGTGGGCTGCTGCTACCTTCAAAACACCTATGATAAAATGCTGTTTTAGCCGATTCATTTCTGCACAGATGTATTTTTTTCACACAGAATTGACCGTTGCAAATATTGTTGGTCTACAATAAGCCTTCAGGGTGGTTTCACTGCGGCAGTAAAAATTCGGTTCACCACTAAAACTTTTCATCCGTCAAAGTCAACATAGTGTCCCCGTATCTCTCTCTATCTATCTATATATCTACCCGTCCATCTATCTTCCTGCTTTGTTTTTGGGAGCTGTGAGAATGTGTTATTGTGACCTTAGTGGATTTATTTTCTCTTACTCCACCAAGTACAAGCCCTGAACAATAGCACAAGTATTATTGAGCTTCAGATCTTTCTCTTAGTCCCCTGCGAGTACTCGTTCAGCTTTCCCACCCTGAATACTGAATAGAAAAGTGGAAGAGGAGAGAACCAAATATACAACCGAGCGCGGAGAACATGGCAAGCGAGGGATATAGTAGGGAAATGTGAATAATGAGTCCAGGATTTAACACTTTAATCAATGTTTGATTAATATTTAGCAATTTTCCTGCAGCAGGAAGGCCATTCTAATGGGATCTCTGCTGTTTCCTCCTTTGCTGCTTAAGCCCCAGGCTGGACAAATTACACTGCTGCGCATGAAGCCCGGAAGACAGGAAGTGCACCCCAACATCCTACCAACCTGGTCTGGAATAGAACTAAATCCTTCATGAAAATCCACCCACAATACCACCCTGTACAATCCATCCCTGAAGTGTGCCCCTTCGTTAAAGCTCATTAGGAGTAATTCGGCTC
The DNA here is from genome assembly GCA_032275025.1 of Enteromius treurensis. Lineage (NCBI taxonomy): Eukaryota > Metazoa > Chordata > Actinopteri > Cypriniformes > Cyprinidae > Enteromius > Enteromius treurensis. The sequence goes on along the minus strand of JAUCMU010000097.1, from coordinate 3,708,118 downwards.
TCTCTACACCCACTCTCACCCAGAACAAACCCTGCTGACAATCCTGTCCAGGTTTACTACAGGTCAGCACGTGAGCAACATTCACATTTGCTCACAAGTTTCTTTTTCATTGCTCAAGAGATTTAATCAGTTCCCCATTAGTGTTTTAGCATGAACCTTTTTTGATGTATATCTTAAGCTTTCTTGTAGGAGAAATTGTGAACATCAACTTTAAGACTCACTGTAAATAGAAAAGCGTTCCTACCATCTCCATCTGTTTATTCGAAATGTTCCTATTGTGTTAAAAAATTAATTTTTCTAAGTACAAATGTATCATGTATTAAATAAATATGAGCCATGGTTATTGTAGTTGGCTAAAATTAAACCATTTTATGGCAAATAAACATTAAAAAAAAAGTATACAATGAACTTTTTCTCTTTTTAATTAGTTCAACTTGATGTTTAATTAAAATATCTCAAATTAAAAGTATGAGTAAATTGTAAAATAAACTGATTCAAAATAATCGTAAAGCTAGTAGTATCTCATTGATAGTAAAACAACAGGCTTTTAAAAACTGCATACATATAAAATAATTAAACCCTGCCCTAGTAAAAAACATATTCGAAATACATTAATTTATAATAAGTATAGCTCAAATCTACTAATTTATTTACTGACATATAACTCAAGATTTACTGATAAAACAATTGTAATTCAACTTTTTATTTGGTGTTTTCAGTCATTACTTCAATCATTCAACAGTTTTGATGAAGATTGTATGATCTTGAGTAGGCCTGTATATCTTCAGCACTTCTTCCGCACAGTTAAAGTGCATTAAGTACAAAATTAGTGTTCCAGTTTAAAAGACTTTAAGAAAGTACAATTGGAGTGCATTTTTATTATGTGTTTGCAGTATGCCTAGCATGATATGTATTTCAAATATTTATATTTCACAAGGGTGGTTTAAATAGTTCACATTAATGAGACCTTTGTGTTTCTTATTCTCTTTCTAATAGGTTCCTTCAGTCTCCTCTGTTAATTCAGGGTTGAAGGAAGGTTGCTTGAAAATCTCCATTAAAGCTCTATTCTGAACGTTACACTTGTGAGTGTGTTTGGGTAAAGTTTCACGGTTTTCCCACACTCTCTATCATGATTTCTCCTCTCCGTCTGTTTGCTCATTAATAAACTGACCTTGGAGAGTCAGTGTTAGACAGGCTGCTGGAGGATTTAAAGATTAGCCTGCCTCTTGCTTCAGTCCATCTTTTGTGCTCCACCTTTATGGAAGTATGATATATTTATTGGCCTGCCAGACACACACGAGAGAGTCATATAAACCCCCAACAACAGCCTTCGCCTCCTTCCCCATCTCTTTGTCTTTTTTTGTCTTTCATCCATTATCTACCTCATCTCTCCCATCCCTTCATGCACTCTCTTTTATCCTGTGTCTTTTCCTTATTAATTCTCTCTGGCTTGTGCTTTACTTTCTTTTCACTCTTATATGAACTACAGATTTACAGCTGATAATCAAAATCACCATCTTGCCTGTTCATCTCTATTTCTGTCTTCACCTTTTTCTGTTTCACTTTCTCTTTCTGTAACACACACACACTCAGATTCTTTGTAAAAAATTAGATGTAACGGGGGAAAAAATCAAAGGGGAAAACACAGTACTGTGATTTTTAGGGAATCTATTATTGCAAGTGAATCCAGTGTTTTTTATTTTTTTATTGAAAGAATCCTTTGCATACATGACCACTCATATTGACTGTGAGATGTCAATCGCAAGAACAAAAAAGGACTTATTGCAAATCATTTGAAGCTATATTATATTATGTCTGTCTATGTAACCTGATTTAACCCATAAAAATATATGTTTGTTGTATGGAAAACAGCGGTGTGACGATTTATTTATTTATAAATCTGTACTCTGTACTCAATCCATTGTGTTTTCAGTATGTCATTTGTAAAAGGTTAAAAGGATATAAACTTTTACTCACCCTCATGCCATCCAAAATGTAGGTTAGTATACAGTAGTCAATATTTCAAGTGGATCATAACCTTTCATCAAAGTTGTCCGTAAACCAGTATGTGCTCTTGTCTTAGGACAACTTTGATTAACGTTTTTGATCCACTCCAAATATTGACTAATTATTCTCGCTGTAGTGTTGCTGTGGGCGCCATGTTCTGGAGATGCTGTGTGTTGCTGTGAAAGTGAAACTACTTTGTTTGTGCTTCCAAAAGAGAACAGAGACTATAAAGTGGAGCAGTTTTCACTCTGCAAGGACAGTCTGACGCTTCTGACTCACAAACCTTTAAGTAAGTTACATTTTCTTATCGTGTCTCCAAACACAAATGCAAACATGGTGTTATGTTTACAAGGCGCAATGCAACGCATATAAAGACAGGACTAAATCATGATAATCGGCATGTATGTGCCCACTGGATGCAACAAATGCCTCGCTTGTAATGTGTCTTATTGTTTTGGTGTCATAGCGCACGGTAAGGGCCAAAATATTTCCGCAACATGCTTGCAATATTTGGCCAATCACAGTGCACTGGATAGCTGGCCAATCAGAGCACACCTCACTTTTTTAGAACAATGAGCTTTGTACAAATCGACCCGTTTCAGAGGCGGCTTAGAGGAGAAACAAAAAAAATTACAGTGTGTGGAAAACAATGTGTTTTTAGCACCTAAAACTGCGTAAACATTGCGTTACACCAAATACACAAAATAACACTCTTTACCCTTTCTGTCGAATCACTTCGACGTTACATATGGGAACTCGCTTGAGAGATTGCCTTAGAGCTTTATACAAAAGGCCAATGAATGTTGGCGTGCACTGGATTGTATTCAGGTGCACCTCATCCCTGTGTGAGTATAAGAGGGCACGAGTGCCGTGCACATGCAGATTTGCTGCGTAAGGTCTTCCCTGGGCAACCAGGAAAAAGAGCAGATTTTCCGCAGTTGGTGAAACGTTCTCCGAAATGTCAACCCGACCCTGCGTTTCTGGGTGCGGAAGTTTCCTCACTTCTTCGGATGGACACGAGTGCTGTCTCACGTGCCTGGGCCGAGAGAATGCTGACGCGGCGTTCGAGGATGCACTCATTGCGAGCGTATGACCATGGCTACGTTGAGGACTCGCCTCTCATTCGTGAGACGGCTCATCTCATTCCTTCCCGCGGATAATCGCTGGACCGTAGCAAGTTCACAGCTCACCTCCAGGTGACCGCTCAGAATGTTCCGACCGGTGTGACAGTGTGAACATGTGGCGACCCGCGTAGTCCCGTGGTCCTCCCAATGTATTGCACCACTGCCCCAACAAATTGACATATTAAGAAACAATTTAAGTAAAACGGTTAAAGAAGGTAGAATATAAACATAAGTACAGTGTATAAAAATAAAAAATAAAAATAAGTACAGTGGATAAATATAATACATGTATAAGACAATAAATAAAATTGAATAAAGAGAGAATGGAAGTAGAATAGAATCTGACTATATAAATATAGTACAATAGTATAGTAATATAGTTAATATAATATAAAGTATATATACACCCAACAAGAGTAAGAGTAAGAGTGTGCTGTGCTGTGCACGGTAAGTGAAAGTGAGTAAAGAGGCATACTGGAAACAAATGGTATGTAAATTCTACTCATTTATCCTCACGTAGCCTGCTCCCAACTGCAACAGTTAGTGCAAATTGCAAGTACAGATTGTGTGGAGTGATAGTGAAGTGAAAGTGAGTGATGGTCTGAATTCAGTGTAGTAGAGATTAGAGAATTCAGTGTCCATATGTGTGGATGTGCAAAGTGGATCAGTACTGTGTGTTGTTCTGATTGAGAGACCGTATTGCCTGTGCGAAGAAGCTCCTCCTCATCTTCTCTGTGTTGGCCTTCAGAGACTGGAATCGCTTTCCTGACCTCAACAGAGAAAACAGTCCATTGTTGGGATGGCTGAGGTCCTTCACAATCTTTCTGGCCTTGGTCCAGCACCTCCTGCTGTAGATCGAGAGCAGGTCAGGGCCGAGATGCAGAGATGCCAGAGATGCAGCCCCGCCGCGCTCTCCCCCGGTGCGGATGGTGCGCTTAGCTGATTGCATCACCCTCTGTAGGGCTCGTCTGTCCAGCATGGTGCTGTTCCCGAACCAGGTTGTGATGTTTCCAGTCAGGATGCTCTTAATGGTGCAGGAGTAAAAGTTCCTGAGCACCTTGGAGGTCAGTTTAAAGTCTTTCAAGCGTCTGAGGTGGTAGAGATGCTGTCGGGCCTCAGTTACCATAGTGTTGATGTGACAGGACCATGACAGGTCCTGCGTGATGTGAACGCCGAGGTATTTGAAGCTGTTCACTCTCTCCACTGGGCTCTCGTTGATTATGGGTGTCTGGTAGTTTCTCTCCTGCTTAGTGCTGAAGTCCACTATCAGCTCCTTTGTTTTACTGACGTTTAGAAGGAGGGTGTTGCTCTGGCACTAGTTCTCCAGGTTCCTAATTTCCTTCAGATAGGCCGTCTCATTGTTATCAAAAATCAGGCCCACCACGACGGTGTCTTCAGCAAACTTAACGAAGGTGGTGGAGTTGGTAGTGGCCACACAGTCATACGTGTACAAAAAGTACTGCAGGGGGCTCAGAACACAGCCCTGGAAGGCTCCAGTGCTCAGAGTAAGGGAGGCTGAGATGTGTCCGCCCATCCTTACTGCCTGTGGTCTGTCAGTTAGAAAATTACAGATCCACTGGCACAGAGATGAGCTGAGTCACAGGTGCTCCAGCTTGGTGGTAAATGCTGAGCTGTAGTCGATGAAGAGCATTTTAACATAATTCCCCCCTCTAGTGTCCAGGTGAGTAAGTGATGTGTGGAGGAGATGAGAGACATTCATCAGGGTGAGTCAGATTGTGAGGCTAAAACCGCGGATATGCTCCTCTGTGCCGCGGCAGGAATCGGTTTGGAGGTGCCCCGTGCACTTGCAGCTGACCCTTCGCGGCTGGATGATTAGTTTATGGGACCCAGAGATGCAGCCCCGCTGCGCTCTCCCCCAGTGCCTTTCTTCCCGGAGGTGCAAAAAAGGCTTACCAGGTCATGGCGAGCCCCCCTACTCGTCACGCCTGCGCCCAGGCTCTTCGCCCCTTGCCACTCTCGATGGTGGTGCAGCCAGGGGGTACGATGCGATCCCTCAGGTGGAGTGTGCTGTTGCGGTGCACTTGTGCCCTCTCGGTGCCTCCTCCTTGCGGGGTCAGCCTCGGCGGGCAAGGCTTACTATGCCGCTGGACAGGCTGCTACCGCCTTGCACGCGATGGCAACGCTCCATGTCTACCAGACTAAAGCGCTGAAACATGCGCGAGAGTGGGCCTAACCAAGGGGCAATGTGGGAACTCCGTGCTGTGGCTGACTTTGCTCTCAAGGTGACGAAAGTCACAGCGCATGCCCTTGATAAGGTGATGTCCACCGCGGTGGCCATCGAGTGACATCTATGACTGAACCTGGCGCAGGTGCCGGATGCCGAGAAGGCCCGCTATCTCAATGCCCCTAACTCCCAGGTCGTCCTATTCGACGACACTGTCGAGGACTTGGCCCAGGAGTTCTCGGCAGTCCAGAAGCAGGCCTTGCCGATGTCTCACATTCTGCCTTGGCAGGCCAGCCGGTCCGCTAGTGCCAGCCTCCGCCTGATCATCACCTTGGCTATGTGATTCAGTTCGCCAGGCCCCTGCCCAGGTACCGTGACATCCGCTATACCACTGTCCGCTTGGACAGCGATGCTGCCGTCCTGCGTGCAGAGGTTGCTGTCCTACTGGCACAATTGCAGCTTCGGGCCCCTGGACAGGTATCCAGCTGCTTTGGCATATCAATTGCCTCAAGTTGTTAGCAGTACTTCTGGCCTGCGTCACTTTCTTCCGATGCTGCGCCACAAGCATGTGCTAGTCCGGACAACACAGACACACAGCAGTCGTTGCATACATCAACAAACAAGGTGGTCTACGCTCCCGCCACATGTCATGACTCGCCCGCCATCTGCTCCTGTGGAGTCAAAAGTGGCTGAAATCTCTGCGCATTGTTCAATTCAATTCAAATTCAATTCAAATTTATTTGTATAGCGCTTTTCATGATACATATCATTGCAAAGCAGCTTCACAACTGTTCACATTCCAGGGATACTCAACCGTGCAGCCGATCAGCTCTTCCACCCACCCTGGAGAATGGCGGCACCACCCCCAGGTAGTCCAGCTGATATGGAGCCACTTCTGTGATGCCAAGATAGATCTCTTTGCCTACCCTGATTCTGCCCATTGCCTGTTGTTCTATTCCCTCCACGAGTCCAAAAAATTGCTCGGCAGGGATGCACTGGCACACATCTGGCCTCCGGGGCTTAAGTAAACTTTCCCCCAGCGAGAGGAAACTTTTCCTCCCTGATCTTGCAGAGACCCTGAGACCCGAGGAACAAGTCCTGCTGGTAGCGCCTTACTGACCCTTCCGGACATGGTTTGCCGACCCTTATGTTCCTCGCGGCAGCCCTGCCCTGGAAGGTCCTTGAAGAAGAGGACCCACAGAGATGCATGATCGCAGTTGTGCTTTCTTTCCTGCAGGAGAAGTTGGAGCGGGTTGTCCCCTTCGACTCTCAAAGTGTATGTCACTGCCATAGCCGCATACCACGATGCAGTGGCGGGCGCGTCCTTTGGGAAGACCACACATCGTACCCTCTTGGGACCTTGCTGTTGCCCTACATGGCCTGCAGCATGCTCCCTTTCGAGCCTCTTTGGACGGTCACAAGCGCTGTCTCGCGAGCCTGGGTCGCAAGCACGCTGAGACAGCGTTTGTGTATGGTCAATGCGCTCATTACGAGCGGATGACTATGGCTACGTTGAGGGCCCGCCTCTCGTTTGCGAGACGGTTCCCCTCGCGTCCTTCCCGCGGCAGTTTGTTAACCAAAAACTAAAAAAAAAAGTTTTTTCAAATGCCGTGGCGAGGCGCCTGGGGGGACTTCCAGGTGTTTGTACAGAATGTTCCGTCCGGTTTAAAAGCCGCGTGGACATCTGCCGCACCGCGTAGTCCTGTGGTCCTTCTGGAGGAGACCACTCTCCCCGTAACAGGGCTGAGTGCGTACTTCAGAGTGCCCCGAGAGGATGAGACGTCTTCAGCAGCATCAGAGGGTGAGTCAGATGGTGAGGCTGAAGCCGCTTCGGGTGGGCACCGCGCTGCGGTGTCTGCCTCGCCCGCGGTGGATACCGAACTGTCGCTCCGCTCCTCCGTGCCACGGAGCAAATCGGTTTGGAGGTGGAGCGCGCTGTGGCGGAGCATCTGTGCCCGTGCGGCGTCTCCACCTCTGTCGATCAGCCTCGTCTCCCGTCCAAGGCGGGTAGATTATCGCCCGCTCTCACTGGCGATGTCTGCTACGCCGCCCGGCAGGCTGTCACTGCTGCGCACGCGCTTGCAACGCTTCAGGCGAGGACTACCAGGCTAGAGTGTTGCAGCTGCTGCACGAGAGCGGGCCTGACCAGGGGGCAATGCAGGAACTTCACGCTGCGACTAACCTCGCTCTTCGGACGATGAAGGTCGTAGCGCGTGCCCTTGGCCAGGTGATGCTCCGCCACAGCGCGCTCCACCTCCAGAAGCGACTTCAATGGCTGAGCCTGACGCAGGTGCCGGCCGCCGAAAGACCACGCTTTCTCGACGCCCCCATCTTCCAGGAAGCGTTCCTGACACAGGCAGCCCGTCGACGCCCCTGTGGTTGATTCGGTCGGTACGCCTCGGCTATGCGATTCAGTTCGCCTGGCGCCTGCCCCGGTATCGCGGCATTCGCTCTACCTCGGTCCATTCAGAGAGCCAAGCCGCCATACTGCGTGTGGAGATTGCTGTCCTACTGGCGAAGGAAGCAATCGAGTCGGTCCCTCCCGCCGAGATGAGGTTGGGGTTTTACATCCCATATTTTATCGTGCCCAAAAAGAGTGGTGGGTTGAGCCGGATCCTGGATCTGAGAGTTCTGAATCGGTCTCTTCTCAAGATGCCGTTCAAAATGCTCACTCTGAAGCGCATACTGACATGCATTTGGAGCCAGGATTGGTTTGCAGCCATAGACCTGAAGGACGCGTACTTTCATGTTTCGATTCTGCCTCAACACAGACCCCTTCTGCGGTTTGCGTTCGAGGGTCGAGCATATCAGTATCGCGTGTTACCCTTTGGCCTGTCCCTGTCTCCCCGGGCCTTTACGAAGGTCGCGGAGGGTGCCCTCTCCCCGCTATGGCAGATGGGCATCCGCATACTCAACTATCTCGACGACTGGCTGATAATAGC